>KN362359.1:2204-13793 GCA_000785685.1 Uromyces viciae-fabae | reverse complement strand
CTTACAGTTTAGACATTCTTCAGCAGGCAACTTGTGTCCATTAAGAAGAATTTTTCCTCTAAAGAAGAATCACAACAATATGCTAGATCCCAACAATAATTAAATAATACACTTTTGAATATTAAACTTGAAGTCTCCCAATCTAATTTATTTTTAAAAGAAAAAAAAAACACACACACATACTTTTTAATTTTAGACATTCCTAATGATCTTTTCTTTCTTATTTTCTTTAAAATATATATATATATAATGAAAAAAAAGAGGATTCTGTGTACTTTCCTTTTTTTCATTTCTCATTTCTCTTACTTCATTTCAAATAAAATAATAAGAATAATAATAATAATAATAATAATAGTAATCATCATTATAATAATAATATTGACAACAGTTACATAGAAAATTAATAATAATGAAAATTTTATTTATTTATTAAATTTATAGAATTTTTTTATTATTTTTCTTTTTTTATACATAAAAATAATCAATTCTCCTGCTTTTCTTTTTTTGTTCTTTTTCTTTCTTTTTCTCATTATATTATCTTATCACACAATAAGAACAGATTGTATATCTATTTACTCAAATCCAGCAGTAGTATCTTGTATATACATCCATTTACATGACTTGTGCGCAATGTGAAATCAATTTAGCACTCAAAAAAAAAAAAAAAAAAATTAATAAAAAAAAATTTTGAGCTTAATGTCAAATTATTTTATGATGATCCCTTTTACAAGATCCTCATGTAAACCATCTGTCAGTTTCATGACTCCAAAATCAATATTTTGTGTGTAATGATTTTTTCGCATTAATAGAAATTTTCTCCTGGGCACTGTACATACAATGATTGTAACTACTCTAGGTTTCCTATGAGATATGAGTATTTAGTTAGTTGTAGCTCCATATTTTATCATCTTGTATATGTATAACTTCCAAAAATTCTACTGTTTCCTAAACCAACAACCAGCCACATCACCCAACTGAAATGTTGGGATGTGGCTGGGATGTTGTTGGAAGACAGGCAATGTTGGAGCCACTCTGGCACAAACTGCCCTCCAAAAAAACCAATTGCTCAATGCAAGAACATTGGGCTTTGGGAAGCTCAATACTCACCCATCAAAAAAGGTGACATGTCAACTGGGGGAAGTTTTCCTCAAATTTCTGCTTGTGGAGGATTATCAAGGAAGATTTTCTGGGCTATGGTATAGTGGATTTTAGAATCCATAGATTTTCAACAAAAAATGGGTTCCCCACAAAAATGATTTTTTCTCACACTATTCAAAAGGAGTGCTTAAAATTCATTTAGGAGCAAACAAGCTCCGAAATCTTAGGAGGGTGCTCAGGAGTCTAGCAATCAAGTTTGGTGGATTTAGGATATTAAGATGGTGATTGAAGCTAGGGATAAAATGCAGTTAAGTAAACTAATTGCAATGAGAATAAACATATGTAAGTGAGTACAAATCAAAGGCAAAGGAAACTGCCTGTATTTATAGGACAACATGTCCATGTAGTTGTACGAGATAAAGAGTGAAAAGTACAACTAGAGAGATGAAAATAGAAATAAAGAAAAGTACAACAAAACTACCTTATCCGGTAAAAAGGGATTTTTACACGAGACAAGGTTGAGATTGGTCTCTTTCCAGTATGGAAAGTATTTGTAGTCACTCTGACTAATCTGGAAAACTTAATTTCTTTTATTCTGTTTTTCTTTCTCTTCTTTACAACTTCAAAATATAACTTCTTCCTTTTGCACACATCATATTTAATATGTAACTTCCTTTTTCTTGAAGTCCTCCAGCCTTTTGCTGTAAAAATAAATACTGGTGTATTTATTTTGTCTTTAACATTATTTGATTGTAATAGTCTTATTTCTTCTTTAAATAATAGTTTAGGTAAAAACTCAAAATTACAATCCTTATGTTCTGTAACTGAACATAACATGGATGTACCTTTTACAAGGATTACATTCTCAACATAGGACACCTGTAGATATCTTTAAAAAATACTTTTTCTCAAAAAAACCCTTGAAAATTTGGAATTAGTGAGCTCATTGATGCCCTCAAATGATTAAATAATCATATGAATTGTTTTTAATAGTGGGGTTAGAAGCACATCATTTCTATAGAGGGCATCGAGTCCTTATTTCAAAACAGCTCCCCAAATAGCTTTCTAACAAAAATCAATGAATTTGCATGACATGTTGTTCTAGCACAGCGCAATTTTTCTAACAGCTCATGGGCTCCATTCTAGTATTAAGCATATTTCTGCTGATGTTACTCACCTCCCCCTATTTTCCTTAACCAGAGAACCACACTAATGTTTCTTGGGAAGTAATTTTAAGAGCCTGGTTTGCATAGACTGTTGTTATGTCAGCAACGATAAACATCATTCCTGATGATAAAGTTCTTTAGCTTATATTTTTATCGCACATAATCATCAACTATCCATCAAAACCGCTGATGGTTTCAAAACAACTCATCAAATTCAGCAAGTATCCCTAACTACTCTTCCGCCTTCCACCAGCCTCACTCCTGCCCTTGAAATTGCCACCACCACCACCTTCAACATGACCTGAACCTGCACCAGAAACTGATGAAGCTTTGAGGACTGTATTAATGTGTAGTCTGGAGTGGTGTTGGCTTAGTGCCAGGTGAGGAGTGTGTTGCGGATATGAGGATGTCTTGTGTTTCCATTGCGCGGATGGAAAGTACGGTGAAATTTTATGATTAAAATTTTATGGATCTTTCTCATATATGGCTGATGGGGTCTAATATCATACGTGCCATCAGCAGCTACGTGAACCGGGCTAATAAACTAATCTGGCAGAAAGTTAAGGCAAAGACCACAAATAAGAATGCTCAATTAAAAAACTTGACCAGCAGGGGCATTGAAGGTTTTTGACCATAATTATAGGATTGATTGCAGTTGGAAAGACATCGACGTTGAGGAGACACATGTGGGGGATGAAATCAAGATTTTCTAATATGCGAGACAAGCAAGCAAGGGAAGAAAAAAAAGGCTGCAATGTAAGAATTTAGCAAAAGATCGAAGCTTGGGCAAAGCACCGACAGTACTCAACAAGCGATGTTCGTAGGAGGCGCAGATGATGGCAAAAAAGAATTGATGAATAAGATGACAATACATGAAATAATCAAGAAAAAAGAAAAAAAAAGGTTCGAGAAAAAAAGAGACATACGAGTCAATTGAGTGATCTTTGAAACACAACAGGATATTAGCATGGAAGGGTTTGATGCACTGTTCTGCTTTTTATTGGCGACTTGAGAAAAAAAGGTGGTGTCATACATTCACGCCGTGGTATGATGAGAATAAGATAGCGCTAGCAATAAACGAGTTTGCTTGTCAAAACACACACATAAACACGCTAATATTGAGTAAAATGTATGTATAAATAAAAGAGCCATTAAAACGGATAAACGCTTTATATAAGAATGTTTCGAGAAGATTGATTGATATAATAGAATGGAAATAGTACATTATGGAAACATAATTTGTGATAGTAGCCCTTATCAGACCTAATTTAAATTCACTTTTACGCAAAAAGAGCTCAATTCAAAAACAAGTGCAATCTAGTAGGTAGGGGTTATGGTGGTTTAGAATATGGTTCCTTCGTCATCTATTTTGAGAGTAAAATAACTGTGTTTTAGAGCGTCTTTAACTGTTATACGCTTATGAGGTTCCCACTCAAGAAGCTTATCAAGTAGATCTTTGAATCGTGCATTGACGATTGATGTTTGAGGAATAATGTCCTGTACAGAAGATAACATTGTCAACGCCAAAAAATATACTTCAAGGCTCACTAGCAAGATTAAAACTAACCCCTAGAGGGCGCATGGCTCTCACAAACTTGCGACTCTGTCGACTTGTAGAAGATTGTGGATAGTCTAAGCGATAGTTCTTTGTAAACCACTCCGACCGGTTGCGCCTGGAGAGGGTTCATCTTAGCAAGAAACAAACGAGGCGAAATGAATGTTAAAATTGACTGACGCAGCCTTCCTTGCAAACGATTCGGGCATCTGGCCAAAGACCACTTCCATCATCGCAAGATGCTCCAAATTCTCGTGCGTTTGAAAGAGGGCCTCACCAGTAAAAAATTCTACTAGAATGCAACCGATCGACCAGACATCGCATGGAAATGACCAAGGCATATCTACAACCTCAAGATGAGTTAATAAATGGGACATGAATTGTCAAATCAGCAAATTGCTTACTTAGAATGATCTCGGGCGCTCGGTAATGACGAGTAGAGACGACTGAGGCATGGTATTCGTCTTCAAACGTTGCACTGCCGAAATCGATTAGTCTGATGTCCGAACAGCGTAGCACTTTTTTAGATTTGTTTGCTCCGCGCTGTGCAAGAGTTACGAAGGGTGAGAAAGCTGTATCCAGTGAGAACGAGTGTAAATGGTTTACCTTGGTTGAAATAAGATTAGCTGAGGAATCCAGTAGAAGAATGTTCTCTGGCTTGAGATCAGTGTGAACCAGTCTTAGGTCGTGGAGAACTGCAACAGGAAACCCCCGGGTAAGAAAGTTGCGAATGCAGCAGTATGCGAGTATCACTTACATGCGACACTGGACAGCAGCTGTTTGGCAAAGCTCTGAATGTGACTAGCCGGAAATGGGCTATACTGATTATCCTTCAGAAAGTCAAAGACCGAGAGAGAAAGCAGTTCGGTCACGATGCAAATGTGATTGCAGTAATCGAATACATCCAGTAAATGGATACATTTGCTGGCACAAGAAAAACTTGATGAGAATCGAATTTGGCATTCGATTGTAAAAAGTCTGGAGACTTACTTAACGTTATCAGGATCTCTTTCCCGGAGAAGGTTCAGGACCTTGATTTCAACCTTACTTGCGTCCCGATCTGAGAGAAAGAGGAGGACAATTAATCGGGTAAATAAAATCTATCGAGCGCTCAGAAAAATTACATTTTTGTACGGCCCGAATAACTTTAACAGCAACCTCTTTGCGTCGGCCAGATCGATCGATTGGTGCATGTAAATCTGTGGCTTGCACGACTTTGCCAAATGTACCCTGTCCCAATAGTTTCACTACTTGATCTGAAAGACAAACGGATTCATAAACAGCTTCAAGGGGGAGTAGAGAAGTTAGGTTTGTAGAAAATGAACGTACAGCGATGATCACCCAGTAGGTCGTCTGGACGAACTATATAGTGACCTTCTTTATCGTCTATAGGTAGTTTATCGACTTGTTGGCGCTTCGATTCGCGGATGTCAACTTTCTGATGTGTGGGAATTGAAGACGATGAGCGAAAACGGTTTTCATAAGAAATGATTAAACAAGCGCTAACCTGATGACTAGACGAGTAGTTATCGTATTTCCGTTTACTCTTCACCACTGGCGGCAGGTCCTGAAAGACGAAAGATAAGAAATCAAGACAGGAGAGTTGAAAATGGGCAAGTTTGGTGTGACTTGATGGACTGATTGTAATATTTGCTTACTGAAAGATTAAAAAGAAACAATTGAACACTTTTAGACTTTTTTTTTTCTAGGAATTCGAGACTAGGCTAACCATTGTTGTGACCGATATTATTGTTAATATTAGCATTTGTAGTGACTCGACCAAGACCTATAGTTTTGGATGGACCAGGTTGAGGAGCTAGGACGTTAAGTTAATTCAGTAAATATGGATAGGTTATGGGTTAGTTGAGTCGTAAGACAAAGTGAGTAAACGTCCCGATTGGAGCGATAATTTGTTAGGAGAGAATGGGACTAACTTGGAGTGGGAGTATCGGTCAAAACGATGATTTCTTTGCTCTGGCCACTGGATTTGTCGATGAAGGTATCTACCTTCCAAGCACTCTTGGCGGGATGCTGGGTCTTGTGCGCGGTAGGTCGATGTATAGATCGATGTTGAGGAAAGGAAGAGAGATACATGGCTGTCTTTTGATTTGGATGAGATTGATGGTGGGCAAGGGTAGACATGGAAGACAAGCAAAGTAAGAATAAACAACCAAGGGGGAAACAAGAGAGATAGATTGAAAAAGAGTTTGAGATCCAACGGAGAATGAAGGAGAGGCCGAGGGGAGCATGGAGAGGGGAGTTCAAGCTAGGGAGCGGCTACATAAGATATTCATGTTTACACTTTACATTTACATACAGTCAGGTTTAGCTGAGTACAACTCACTAAAAGTAAAGTTATGATTGGAATTTGGAGGGAAGCTGGAAACTGAAGACTACAACTAAACCCATAACACATATAAATTGTTTAAATCGATATATCAGCTGCAAATGCATACTCTATCAGAGATATTTAAGTGCATATAATATTTACTTCAGACCGTCACTGGACCAAGGAACCCAATTATCATGGCAACCTCCTTGATCAGATCAAGCCACCAGACAAACAAACTTCTTTTAAGATCAATTCCAAAAAAGAAAGAAAAGATCCAAAAGCAAAAAAGAAAAAAAGAAAAAAACACTGCTAGGGAGAACAATCAGAAACGTGAGGGATATGGATCATATTAAAAAGCACACATTTTACTTTGTTTGTTTGTACAAGAATCTACCAGGCCTTCAAAAATCTTTCATCAAGAAAAAAAAAACTTACACAGGGAAAAGATAGATTATAATCATGGCATTCACAAGTAGACTAACGGAATTGTAGACCACACAGATCATTTTTCAAGCCTCTACCTCGCAACTTGCGACAAGTCATAAAGACGCGAACATCATCTTTTGCTGTGCTGCATTAGAGTTACAAAATAATTAAATTGAGAGCCCTTGACCAAAGTCAGAGCCATTGACCAAAGTCAAAACAGAAGTATGAAACTAGATATAATTTTTAAGAGTCTCTCCGCTCGTCTTCATTATCTATTTTTACAAAAAAACACAGAAACAGAAGTTTCGTGTGATATCCATCCATTTTAAGCTGGCAAGTTGAGCAAGCACTCCTTTGACCAAACGTGTCTTAATTTCCACAGCTGGTAGGATGAAACTGAAAAAATGATATGGCGGTTTATTCATTTCTCATACCCTATTGTACTCGAAGTACCAACCAAGATCAAGTACTCAATATGACAAAGGCAAACAGATAGTTTCAGCCTATATTGATCAAGCTTGCGGTTAAAATTATACTTAAAAAAATGCGAACAGGATTCGTCCATTGATTACTGCGGTCAATCAAACTCTTTTCTGAAATATTCTCTTTCTAGTTTTACTTCTTGACCAAATCCACTTTGATTCACGCAGGATTAATCAACTTGGAGTCAGAGAGATGATTAATGTGAGAGTACTTTCTGAGCAAAAAAAAAATATGTTTAGTGAAACCAGTTGAGGAAGTTAACACGGAGAGAACCCCTCTGACCCTACAATCACCAGCTTATTTGTTGGGAGGAACCAATCTGCAGGGTAAAGAGTAAATGAGCTCTTCATTGTAGCAGAAACTAATAGTAGTACAAATATTTAAATGAAAACAATGAAAATAAGTGAGATAAACATAATTTTCTGCAACAATTTTATGTTTACTGTTTTTATCAGTTTGCTTAGTTTTATTTCATTCTTGTTTTGATTAATTATATTAATTTTTACTCACTGGATTCAGTGATTGAACTTTCAATGATATTTATTCTCCTTTGCGCATGATTTGCTCGACAACAACCAAATGCCCCACATTTAGAGGCTTCATTAGTGACAAAACCAGAGAACAGAGACCCAGTTCAAAAAGCAAACCTATCAAATTTGAACCAAGAGTGGGCCAGCTACCCTAATTAAAGTATAGCTTATTAAGCTACGCCAAAATAGAGCTACTGATAGTGTTTTTTTTTTTACAAATATTGCTACTTAGCCCCGCACCCCATCCCCCCCCCCAAAAAAAAAAAAAAAAAAAATTGGCAAAGCATAGCTGCCTAAAAATAAAGTTAAAACTAACAGGAACTCTGTAATCAGTAGGGTAGAGGTGTTGGTTTCTGAAAGAGCTACCACCAGGAAAAAACAATGATCACTAGATGTCAAGTGGAATCAAGTAAAATTGGCTACTCATCTGCTGTAGCTCTGGCTCTAGTACATCTCAACTACAATGGCCCCTTTGTCTGCTGCAGCTCTAGTACATCTCAACTACAATGGCCCCTTTGTCTGCTGCAGGGAGCTGGCCCAGTGTTGAGCAGGACACATAACAGATAGACTGATGAACTTGACCTGATGTCACCTGTCATCAAGTGATCATTTTTTTTTTTCCTGGTTTACACTACAGAAAAGTGTACAAGCAACCACTATGCTACATGTGAGGATAGCCCTTTTAGATTTTGTAAGAGCTCTGCTACAATTTAGCATATCCTAGTGCATTCTAGAGTAGTTTATTTAACAGCTGTAGAATAGTTTAATTTACAGCTCTTCAACTATCAAATTATAAATACTCTGCATAATAGTATAGCAATAAAAGCCTTTTGAAAAAAAAAGAATAGTAGGTAAAAAAAAGTTAGGACTCATTAATAATTTTTTTTTTTTTTGGAAAAAACCAAGAAAAAAAATTCATCAAAAAAGAAGAAGACTGATCAGAAACAAAAAGATTAGAAATTAATTTTTCTGAAAAAAAGGGGGGGAAACTTTTTTTTTGCAAAAAATAGAACAAAAAAAGCTTATGAAAATAAAAATAAAAACAAAAATATATATCAAACAAACATCCTGATAGACTTTGGAAGTGACTATAGTAACAAAGCCATTTCATTTTCTCCTAGCAAGGGAATTCCTTAGTTGATGTTAAATAAAATTAAGGGAGATGGATTTGATAGGTTTAGTGCAATAACTTTTGAACTACTTGACTGATTTTGATGAAACTTAGTGCAAATGAAATCCACAATTGATGCCTAAAACTTTTTAAAAAATGTTTCAGTCTGAAATTAGCTTGGTTTGGAGATTGAGTTGACTAAATTAGAGTGAGCCTATTTGTGCTGATTTGGATTTTCCTAAGGAAAAGATAATGATAGAAAAATAGTTATTGAAGGCTGTTTTGGTTCAAGAGAAACACTTGAAATAAAAAATGACACAATTCAAGTGAAATGGGTTCAACATTGAACCTCCATTCAGCATTTTTTAAAAGGAATTCATACTTGGAAAAATTATAAAATAAAAAAAAAAAAAAAAAAAAAAAAAAGAAAGAAAAAAAAAAAAATTAAAAATTAAAAAAGATAAAAATAAATAGGTGCAGCTACAGCTTGTAGCTAAACCTGTAGCTTAACTACACTAGCAGCATAGCTTTAGGTTAGCTGAAGATCAACTACAGTAACAGGATGAAAAATTTCTGTTAGTTGCACCCAAGTTGGGCTACAAGACAGTGTAACTTGGAAAATTTGGCAACTAACACTACAGGAACCCAATGAAAAAAAGTTACACTACATGGTAGTGTATTTCAAGTGAAAATTGGGCTAACAATACGTACATTCAGCTAAGAAAAATGAAAACAACACTAAAATTTTTCTGTTAAAGAGTGTAGCATAGTTTAGTGGCCCACTTTTGACTGAACATGTCAAAAAAAGATGTTTGGCTAAGAGATTGAGGACTGAAGCAAAAGAGAAAATGGAAGAGGAAAGTGACAGGTAGTAAAAGACTTGAAATTACTAGATTGATTGAGTTTGATACTTGATTATTTTTTATTTTTTGATTGAAAGGTTGAAAGGCAAAGTCCTGAGGATTCATGTTGAAATCAAGGAAATAAATCTTAGAAAAGGCTAAGTAAACCCCTGGAAATCTTTTGGTCTAAACCTAGTTTTCTCCTAGTTTGTTACTATCATCTCTGAGTATGCATTGAAATCACTCTCACTATCATTAAGATATTCCTTGTGAATCTTATCTCTTCATAAATATAACCCCATCAAGATCCTCCTTCTCAATTCAAGAAAAATATTTGATTTGGTGAGAAAAGAACCTGCTCAACTTTTTTCTTTCCTATTATTGCAAACCTAATCACTTTGCTCAACCGCCAAGCTGAACTGCTTAAGTCAAGATCTGATGTCGAAACTATAATGATAGATTGTTTTTATTATCATCAATCTGTATGATTTGGATCAGTTTTTGATCAAATGGATGACAGAAACTGTTGATTTTGCTGCATTTCTCAAGCAATGTTTGGTGATCAAAGTCTCTTTTATCAGGTTAGAATTAGTATGGTGGTATTTCTTTCAACTGAACTGTCTGCTTTCCTCCAAATAATTGGTGGAGTCAAGGATTATGAATTGTCAAAATAATAAAATAACAATTTAAATTTTATTAAAATAAACATAGAAAATTTTATTATTTTATGTTAGTTATTTATTTATCATACTAGAATAAATAAAATGATGATTTAAAATAACAAACATTATTTATAAAAGTTTTCAATTAAATGCATAAAAATTTAATGAATGAAAATTAAATAAATTAAAATTAAATCAATTAAAATTGCTTGTGACGGTCATTACCACAGCAATGATTTAATTATAAATAAATAAAATAAAAATATTAAAAATAATAATAATATTTTATAGTTATTACGTCATGGTCAAGGATGTAATGATTGAACAATGTTCAATGATTTCTAAATAACAATCAACAATCATAAAAATGATATAAAAAGAAACAATCTTAAAAAACAACAAAATTAAGGATTATGAATAATCAAAGTAAATATATAATTAAAACAAATAGGAAAAATGTTAAATTTAAACTACATTAATTAATAACAAATATTATTCTCAAATATAATTTCCTTTTAATAATAGGAGAAAAAGAATTCTTGAAAGTAGTAAATCTAATTATTTTAAACTAAATTAGATTAAATATAATCAATTCATATATATATATTTATAGGGGGCCGGTTTTTTCACCACCCAAATCCTGCCTCACACCGCCTTTTAACGTCAGGAGGATGTCGAGTTTTTTAGCATTTTTTAAATATTTTTAAAAAATACTTCCAATGGTCCCAAAGCTATCAAATTTTTTTGACAACCTCCTGAGCCCCTCTGCCACATATACTGAGCTTTTTAGCTCAAAAAAAAAAACATTGAAGTACTCCTTATTTAGCTTAGTAATAATTAGCAAGAAACCTGAAATATTCAAAGCAGAAATAGAGGGGGAGTTTCAAGTAAAGGATCTTGGAGAAGCGCAATTTCTACTTGGAATGAATTTAATTAAAAATGAAAATGAATTATTAATAAATCAAAAACAATATATTGAAAGAAAATTGATTGAATTTGAACTTGAAAATAGCATTATAGCAAAAACTCCAGTTTTATTGAAAAATCAACTTGAAAAATCATCTGATGAAGAACATTAAGAATTTTTAAAAACTAAAAAAGATTTTAGATCAATATTTGGTTCTTTAAATTATTTAAGCGTATTAACAAGACCAGATATATCCTATTCAGTTAGTTTATTATCTCAATTTTTAGAAAAACTGTCATTAAAGCATTATAATGCAGCTATTAGAGTTTTTCAATATTAGGGCGTATCAATTATGTCCAAATCCAGGATTACATAATTGACTGGTTTCAAAAAATCCACAATTTTCAAATCCGTTGATAAAAAACCCGAATCCTTAATTTTTTCCCATCAGGACGTGTCAATTTATCAAGATAAAAA
>JNCO01005733.1:0-13790 GCA_000785685.1 Uromyces viciae-fabae | reverse complement strand
TTGTTTTAGGAAAAAACAAGACCCCCCCCCCCCCGCCGGGCTCAAAAAGGTGTTGCTTTATTAAAACTACACCCTCGTGGGGTGAGATGCCTCTTTTTTTGCTGTTTGAATTATTCAATTCCTTTTTCACCTCACCTTTTTTTCAATTCCTCTCTCTTCTTTGTATTTTTCTTTATCTCCTGGTTTTTTTTCTCTCTTAGTGTTTTTTATTTCAAAACATTCATTTTTCCCTGTTAATTTTTTTTTTCTTTAATTTTTTCCCCTTTTTTTCCAATAATTGCCCTTTATTTAATTTTTTTATTTGTATGTTTTTCCTTCTCTTTTTCTTTGTTTGTTTTTTTTTTCCTTGTTTATTTATATATATTTTTTTTGTCTTCTTTTTTCCTTTTATCTTATTTTTTTCTTTTGTTTTTTCTTTAATTTAATTCAATTTTTCTTCATTTATTTATTTAATCTGTTTATTTATTTGTTTTGTTTCCTTTTTTTATTCTTTTTTTGCTTGTTTATTTATGTGTTTTTTTTTACCTTTTTTTTTCTCTTTTGATTCACCTTTATTATTCTTTTTTCTCTTCTTTTTATAATATATATCATTTAATTTACCTTTATTTTTCTTTGAGGTTTTACTTCTCTTTTATAATCTATTATCTGTTGGTTGTTGCTAAAACAACATGCATTGTGTGGTGTTGTTTACTAAAGCAACACCCATTCTGTGGTGGTGTTTACTAAAGTAACACCCATTCTGTGGTGTTGTTTACTAAAGCAACACCCATTCTGTGGTGTTGTTTACTAAACCAACACCCATTCTGTGGTCTTGTTTACTAAAGCAACACCCATTCTGTGGTCTTGTTTACTAAAGCAACACCCATTCTGTGGTCTTGTTTACTAAAGCAGCACCCATTCTGTGGTGTCTTTTACTAAAAGAACACCACAGGATTATTGTTTTGAGGGGGTGTCATTTTTTACTAAAACAACACCCCCGGGGGTGTTGATTTATTATTTTCACCAGGTGTCTAAAACGCCACCTGGTGCAGTGTAATTTATACTAAAATGACACCCAGCACATTGCAAGGCTGACCTCACAACATCATTTCAACTCTGGGTGTTGTTTTAGTAAGTTGGGGGCGTTGTTTTAGCACACCCCTTACTTTTAAAAGAAGGAAAATAACAAACTTGACTGAGAGCTGGTAAGTAAAATTGAAAGACTTTAGAAATTGAAGATATGGTTGGTTGATTTTTAGTTGAGACACAGAGTTGATTTTGAAGATAGGTTTGCTAGATTTTGATGACTTGAAGTGGCAAGAAGAATGTTAAGATCTCACTGATAGCAGGATTGATATTTTTGAGAAAAAAACTCTAAAGAGATCAAGAATGAGAAATATGAAAAATAAAGGTAAGAAAAGAAAAGAAAATTTTATTTTGATTTTTGAGTTTTGATTCAATTGAAGAGTTGAGATTGACTTGAATTCATTGTTTAGATTGATTTTGATTCTTAATTATGATTTTTATTCTCATTCTAATTGAACCAAATAAAGCTAAATCAGAGCAACAAAATCCGTGACATGTGAGTGAAATCTGTGACATGTTAGTGAAATACTTTGAGTTTTTCCATTGAATATTTTACAAGATGAAACAGAATTGATCGATCTTTGTGATTGGTAAAGGATATTGGGAAGATAATTGATATTTTCAAGTTCAGAGGAGGAAAGTTTATTATATGGATTGAATTCAATGATTTCTATGATAGAAATTTTATCAAGAAGATCTCTAATTATATTCAAGCCTGAGTGAATGTGACAATAGGTTTTTACCTGCTCCTGAGCTGATTTGATTTCCTCAGGTGTTGGGGCACCAGTTGGTTTATCCTCTTTGTGGTCCCAAGGGATGGTTGGATAAAGATTATGAGGTGCATATTTGAATTTATTCCAGATGATAGACCAGTAACCTATTCCAAGCATAGCCTGTCTCAAAGTGGAATCCTTGCTCGATTTGTCTTGCCAATACTGCTTTTTGGATTCTCTCTTTTTTATGACTAAAATGAATTATTTCAAGTCCCTGGGGAATTTCCAACAGGATTGATCATTTCAATATAATAATCATTACAATAATGAACAGAGAAAATCCAAAAACAGAGAAAGGGAGGGGAAAAATAAAATAAACAAAGAAAAAAATCAGTTGATTGGTCTCAATGATGATGACAATTGACATACCAAGTGGTTTTACCCATTTTGTTGATGACCTGGTAGGACTGATAGAAAAAAAAAAATGAAATGAAATGAAATAGCAGCAAAAAAAATAAATAAATAGGATGATGACAATTGACATACCAAGTGGTTTTACCCATTTTGTTGATGACCTGGTAGGACTGATAGAAAAAAAAAAAATGAAATGAAATGAAATAGCAGCAAAAAAAATAAATAAATAGAATAGAAAGAAAAAAATATGGTTCCCCCTGGAGCCCTGAAGGCTGATTAGTCTTTATTTATTCTCCTTTGGGGAGGGTAATGATCTTTTTCAAAAAATAAAATGAACAATGTAGTCCCCCCTGGAGCCCTGAAGGCTGATTAGTCTTTATTTATTCTCCTTTGGGGAGGGTAATGATCTTTTTCAAAAAATAAAATAAACAATGTAGTCTTTTTTTTTTTGGAAAAAAAGAAAAAAATCATTAATTATGGGATACAGGCCTCCAGGGTTACCTCTGTGACCCTGAGGGCTACTTAATAGTCTTTATTTATTTTCTTTTGGGGAAGGTAATTTTCTTTTTCAAAAAAAAAAGAGAAAAATTCAAAAAAAAGCAAAAATTTTTTTTTTTAAAAAAAAAAGAAAAAAACAATTGATGGTGAGATAAAGGCATCCAGGGTTCCCTCTGGAACCCTGGAGGCTACTTAATATTCTTTATTTTCTTTTGAGGAGGGTTATGATCTTTTTCAAAAAGAAAAACGAGAAAAATACATGTGTTAACAATACAATACCCCATAGATACCAATATGGGTATTGTATCATTTACACCATTGGAACAATGAATTGAGAGAGTGAAATTTGGCAGCCTATCTCCATGCGAATCCAGGTGGCACGCAAATAGAGGCTCAAAGTTAATTAAATATCAGCATCTTTGTTGTTTCCCAGGAGCTTGATGCTTTGGAATAATTGATTGGGTGAGAGCTCCAACTCTTCTGATTGCAGGAGCTCCAACTCTTGGACTTGTGGGGTACACCTGATAGGACAAATGGAAAAGGTAGTGATAGATTAAGCAATTGAAGAGGTAATCTGGGATAAATGTTGGATGAGTTATTCCCCCTTGGGTTGCTTGCATTTGGAACTAGAGCAAAATGGTGCAGGAGCCTGGTAGAACAGAGAAGGTTCTGGTACAGGAGACGGGGACAAATTTTTATAGTTTCTGAAAGAATACACAAACTAAGGTTGATTTTTATTAATAAGTTATTCTACAATAATTATAATAGCATAAGAAATAAATGAAATAAGAAAGTGCCTAAGGGCAGATACAAAATAAACTACCTAAAGTATTTATAAAAATAGAAATAAGATAGAATGATTTGAACAAGATTTTGTTCTTTTATCTAATTTAAATAATAATAAAAGTAATAATTATTTTTATCTATAAGATTATTAGACTGAGGAATAACTTACTAGACTCCTAGTTAAGTTATTCTTTTTAATAGTTTAGATCAATGATAAATTGACTGATAAGATCTATTTTAATTGAACAAAGAGATATGATAAGTTTTTTATAATCATCTGAATTAAAAGAAAACACTTTTAACTCACAAGTTGTTTAATTGAAATCTTTTCTTGTTCGTTCTTGAGAGCTGTTTACTGCTGTTTATTTTGTTCAACCAAGCCTGAGTTGAATCTAGAACACAAAATTTAAATTTAATTAAATATATTATTCAATATGAAGATAGTAAGAATTACTTACTATCTCTCTTTTTAGTGACAGTAGGAATGCTATTCCAAAAATTGCTACTGGCTTCTGGCACCACACCATTGATAATCACATCTCAAGTAGATGGTGGTGGCAGACAAGTTATTGCAGCCACCAATTCCCCATAATGGGCAAGGTTGCCCCTTGACCAGCTCTGGCATTAATTAGAATAAGGGGAAGGAGAGGGTCCGCCAACAGACCAGCTCATTCCTGTCCAAAGATTTGTTGGCCCCACGCTGTACCCACATTGATACCGGTAGCATGATGGTATGGAAGCTCCACAGGTGCTTAACCTGCAATTACTGCTTTTTGATCTAAGAAAAAAGGTTGGTACTCTGAACACATATGGTTAAGATAATGGAGGAGGGAAAAAACAAAAAAACTTACTACATTGTACCTTGAATGACATGTGGTGCTGTCCTTTATCTTGGATCCATCCAAAGCCTTCATGGCTGCTGTCCAAGCAGCAGTCTGAAACCAATTCATTGTGGATGGGTTAGACTGGTTCTGTTCTGTGAGGGTGGCAATCAATTGGGTGTTATCCTTGTTGCTCCAGTGACAGTTTGATTCAAGGTGGTGGACAGAGAGCTGAGAGTCAGGGACCTGAGTAATGTCTGTTGTGGTGGCAGTAGAGTCAGTGACTTGAAGTTTGGGGAGGAGCAACAAAGAATTTGGCAGCAAGGAGGAAGGACTGCTTCATTCTTTTCACTAGTCAAATCAAGTGTGATACCACTCCTTAATCCCCCCCCCCCCCCCCCCCCATCCCTCAGAACCAACCGAGTTTAACTCTACTCCTTATTGATGATTCAACAGTCTCAGTCTTTATGGAGATTTGTGAGTTCTCCCAGTTCAACTCTGTATACCCTACTTCAATTAAGACTATACAATAAAAATTTAGATGAGATGTAGTTGAGTCAGAAGTTTGATCCCCAATTATAAGTCACGATGAAAAAAATCCACACATTTTTTTTTTCTTTTTTTTTTCTTTGCAGATATGCTTATGCACTGATAAGAAAGAGAGGATAAGGACATGTGATTATTTTACTTATTTGTTGAAAATTGCCACAGAAAAACAACAAAATTACGACTAAATGAACTAATAGGGTAACCTGTAGCTACCATCTTTACAAAAGACATACAAAGATATAAAGATATATATGATTTATGTATTTACATAAACAGACAAGATTTATTTTTACTGTTGTTGTAATTGCTGTTTTCTTTCATAGATATAGCAGACAAATGAATCAAAACCATAACGTCTCAATTATCTACCTCTAGCAAAAAAATAATGAAAATGAATTAACGTGGCTTGACAAAAGACTTGACTTAAATTATAAATAAATAAAAAATACAAAACTCTTTTTTTGGAACGTTTCTTTTGAGAAGAAAAAAGTGGAGTTTTCAAGGGAGAAAAAAAAAAAAAAAAAATGAAATCCGAAATGTGAAGATAACAATAAAAACAAACTTAACTTTGATTTAAAAAAAAAAAAAATTGACTGATAAGTATGGTAAACGTGGGGGAAAAACCACAGAATAGATGTCATTTGAATGAGATGCTAAATGTGAAATTAACCAGGAGGATCTAAGATTTAGATCGTAGAAAGCAGACAATTTAGTGACGGGAGCTAGGTAGGGTAGACGAATCGCGATCAAGCAGAGGAGTATTTTCAGTTCCAGGGCCAAAGTTTCTATCATCCTCATCAAGATCATCAAGATTTTCTTCAATGATGGATCTATGACGGTTGAGATCGTTAGTTACAGGGTTTTTGGGAGGGATTTTACGTCTAGTTGAATCGGTTTCTGATTTCAATTTGACTTTATCAAAGGCTGAGGATTTCCATGAACTGAGCCCTCCTCCAACTTCCATTGAACTTCGATTGCTAACTGTCACTCCACCTACTCGTAAATTTCCTCCTTCACCTCCGGAGCGTTCTTCGTTTTCTCCAACATCTGATCGACCAATCAGCTCTTCATTACGTCTCCTCTCAATCACTCCTGTATTGGAATAGGAATAGACACAAACCTTAGCCTCCGCATATTAAAGTCAAACGTTTCACTAACCCTTGAGCAGCGGCGCTATGCCACGAGTGGAAGCACGGTTTCCTAGGGGTTTTCGAACAACCTTAATTTTATGTGCCACATCGACATATTGATCCGTTTCATCAATAATCCTTTGAAGATGTCAAAAAATGCATCAGCCTCTGAATACAAATTTTGGTTTGAAATTACTAGGGAATCATGATAATAATAGAACTCACTCCTCCCCAATCATTCTATTTATATAAAAAAGAATTAAATATTTACCCCACGTTAGCTCATAATTCAAGTAGGAAGCAAATAGTTGAGTCTAATTCGAGATAGATCAACATACTCTTCAATCACGTCTTCCAAACTGACAACACCCAGCGCACCTCCTTGTTCACCTGGTTGGGATGATACTAAAAGCATGTGTGACCTTCCTTGCTGAAAAAAGTTTAAGCTGAACAAGGTTAAAACAAAAAAGGGATAAAGTGGGCATTTGTAAATGGAAATCCGGAGTAAGACATGACCCGAAAAACTACCAGAAAACCGGCTACTCACGCTTCAAGGCATGTCATATCCGGAGCTCCTTCAGGCAAGGTACTTAATTGAAAGTCCCTCACCGGTTTGGCGTCCTCTGGATCGTAGCTGATTAAATGCTTGACACTGTTGACAAAAAAACAAGAGGGAAATTAATTGACGGACACTTGAAAGTAATTCATAGCATATAACTGACAGGAGCATCCCGATAAAATTCCTGTCATGACCAGCTTGATGAATCGGGACTCGAGAATATCCTTGACTAACCAACTCGGTGACTGTAGACTCATCTAAAATTGAATCCTCTCCTAATGTGAAAGTCTCTTCGATTGGCGTCATAATGTCCACGATGGCTAATACGAATGTCGGAGGATGAAGGAAAATAATTTTTTTAGGGCATTCATTCGTATTTGCTTACATGAAAAAAAGAATCAAGTTTCACTTTTCCCAGATAGATCCAAGACAGCAGAAATAATGGTGACTTCGTCTTCATTTAAACCATCAGTTCCAATATCTAGTGTTTTTTTTTTTTTGTTTTGAAAAAAAGAAAATAAGAATCGATCAGAACAATGATGGAATGGGAGATTTAATGGCAACAACTATTACCAGTAGGTCTATGTGAAAAAATAAAAAGGAAACTGACGACGGTGCAAGCCAACAAAAGTTTTCAATTCAGCTTTACGGTATGTAACTCCTTCATCATGACCCAGAATGTAATCTAATAACAGTGCGATTGGATAGGCAATTGGGAATTCTAGATACATTAATGCTAAAACGAATGGAGCTGATTTGGCTCCGATCGACAATCCATATCGCACGCAAATTGATTGAGGAATAATTTCTCCAAATCTTGATTTTTGTGGGGTTGGTTTTTTATAGATAGGATAAAAGATTAATAAATGAAATGGATTTTCAAAATAAACGGTTGAATTGATTGAATAATAATAATTCAAGGTGAACTTACATTACAATTAAAGCGGTAGATATCAAAATGGCGGCTGCACCACCTCCCAAGACGTTATCACTATTTCATATGTATATGCATGTAAACATTTGAAAAGTTAAATAATAGCTTCAAGGTCCATCTCTTGAATGAGAGACGTATACTTAAGATAGCTGACAGGAAGATTGGCAAGGTCTCATTGACGACGACATTGCTTAATAATAAAACGACGAGAACCCAATGCCTGCCACGTTCTAATAATTTTAAAACTTTTTTAGCCTGTGCTTGTTCAGTCACACTTCCACTAGTACTTAAAACTCTCAGGTTTAAGATATCTAGACCCATTAGACCTTCAAAGAAAAAAAAAAAAAAAAATTCAAGGGTCATAAATGATGAAGAAATTCGTTTGGTTCATTATTATTTGGCAGAGAAGAAAGTGATTTTACCTAAAGTCAAACCAGCAAAGCAACCACCCAATAACACCAAGACCACAATCACAGCCAACATATACCAGAACTGAGGAGATCCACGGGAGACTTCGAAGAGAGTAATACGATCTGATCCATATAGGGAGTAAGGTCTAGATTGAGTGAGTTTGGTGTTGGGTTGATGGGTGGGTGATCCGAAGAGAGGGAAAGCTGATGAGATGATGAGGAATAATTTTACGAAAGATTGAGATAGTGCGCCTGAACGACGATGAGCGAGTGAATTTGATGAAATCATTGAGGTTTAAGTTTGGAAAGGGAAATGGTTTTTCGTGCGCCTGAACGACGATGAGCGAGTGAATTTGATGAAATCATTGAGGTTTAAGTTTGGAAAGGGAAATGGTTTTTTTTTTTTTTTTCGTTTGCTTTGGAAAACCTTGAATGGGATTGAAACCCACCAGATTATTGTGGATTGAAATTACCCATTGACCAGATGAAGAATGGAATTTGCCTTAATTGGCCGTCTCCGTAATTCACCACCACACATCAATATTGTATGTATCAACTCAAGATAACTGTGGATGGATAACTCGAAGATATAGATACGCTCAAATTATCCACAACAGGAAATTATTTGCATTGAATGGGCCCAGATCCCAATAACTGTAAAGAAGGTTTATTCAAGCTGGGTCAATATCTGACAAGTTTCTGAAGACTGAGAGTAAGTATGGGCTCACTATAAGGACAAATTACATCATGTATGAGCAAAACTCTTCCTTGTTTTACCACTTACGACTAACCCCACACATGAGTCATATTGGGTCTCATCAACTTCTATCAATGCCAGTCAGTTTTGGAACACAATATTGTAAAAGACAATATCTGGCTTTTCAAAAAAAATGGGGCCCCTCACAAAACAAACAGTATTTAACATATTTAAAGATGAATTGATTAACAACATTTCTAGGGGTCATGAGATGACCTATTTTTATCCCAGCTTCCTGAACAACCCTGCTTCATTTTCTGAATTCGTAAGCTCAAAAAAAAAAAAAAATGTTAGTATACACCTTCCAAAGGGAGTGTGCAAAATCAACTAAAAAACTTCTTATGGTTATTTTGCCTTTTTTTTTATTTTTCACAGATACTTGAGCCTTATTTTAATGTGGGACAAAAAATTTATGAGTCATGGGGAGGCATGATAAGCTTCTCTTATAACTATATCTTGCAAAATCTGGTGCATGCACCAGAATTTTGAAAAAGTAAATCACCATGAAAAAATTGTGGAATTTGGGGGATGGATTTCCTGCCAACTTGTGTTGGAATTTGGGTAGGCACTTGTAACAAATTCAGAATATTTTCAATGCACTCTTATGTAAATGGAAAATCCAATTGAAATATTTTACATAATTGGAATTTTTCAGATTTTTTTTTTTAATCCATATTACATATTTTATGGAATAAGCACATATCCATCATTTTGAACTTATTTTTTCTGCAAAAAAATATTATTTTGTTTCTGGGTTACATATCAAATAAAAAAATTGACATGTTTTCAGGCTATGGAATTTTGAACTTTTGTGAAACAAATACCTATTTTTCAACTTTCATCTTGCAAAATTATTTTCTCTTCAATTTCCTTAAACTTTCACAATTTTAATTTTGGATTTTTCAAAACAGCAGTTTTACAATGTTGATCAGGATGTTTTTTCACTTGTTGCAAAAAGTGGAATGAGAAAAGAGAAAACACATTGGTGACACAGATGGGATTCTGATTCTCTTATATCACAAACACACACACATATGTATATAATGTATTTTCTGAGCTGTAATTTAACTTATTTTTTCTGCAAAAAAATATTATTTTGTTTCTGGGTTACATATCAAATAAAAAAATTGACATGTTTTCAGGCTATGGAATTTTGAACTTTTGTGAAACAAATACCTATTTTTCAACTTTCATCTTGCAAAATTATTTTCTCTTCAATTTCCTTAAACTTTCACAATTTTAATTTTGGATTTTTCAAAACAGCAGTTTTACAATGTTGATCAGGATGTTTTTTCACTTGTTGCAAAAAGTGGAATGAGAAAAGAGAAAACACATTGGTGACACAGATGGGATTCTGATTCTCTTATATCACAAACACACACACATATAGTATATAATGTATTTTCTGAGCTGTAATTCTTTTAAGGACTCAATCAAAGTATTCTGAACTCTTCTATTGTGGAAATGATTTGAATTTTATTTTTTTTATCATTATTAGTTTTCTTATTCAAGTATTGAGGCTTTATGCCGCAATGATTATTTTGATTTCCCTTTTTCAAATTCATTTTTTTAGATTTCTCTCACAAGCAAACTAAACTTTGATTAATTTATCAACAATTGTCATTATCAAAATGATTGGCAACATGATTCAAAGTCAAGGCCCTTGATTAAGAAAAAACTTGGGTCAATCCAAACAACTAGATTCTTATAATCAATTTTGTCAAGTTTCAAAAAACACAAGGTCATGATTTTACAAAATGATTGTCTATTTCAAGATTTTTTCAACTTGATTTCTTTTTTTCTCCCCTTTTGGGGTTGGAGATTGACTGTCCAATTAATATCATCAACTTTTCTATTCAATTTTCTGTGTGGCATAACCCCACAATTGAAAAGACAGATAAACATATGCAAGGAAAAAAATTATGAAGAAATATAAATTTGAATCACATGGGACTACTGCCATAGTGACTTCATTTCTATGCATTAACTTTTTCTTAATATCTGCTTAGCTGTATCATAGTGATTTTTGATTTCAGTGTGAATTGTTTGGAATTTGTTTTTGTGGGCATTGAAAAATATGCCATTGGGTCTCATTCACTTATCTTAAGCTTGAGATCCAATTCAAACTTGCCATTTAATTAAAAAAATTAAATGTGAAAAATATATGTACAATTTTTTTTTTTTTTTGGAAAATGCCACAATGTAGATTAACTTTCTGAAATTTTTAGAAGTGTTCTTTCATTTTTTTCTCCCTTTTTTGCTCTTTTTAATTTTTATTTTCTGGTTTCTTTATTTGTTTTAATTTATCCTATATGAAAACATAAAATTATCAATGAAAAGTTTCTTTTTATATTTAAATTTGCATTGATTTTTTTTTTTTTTTTTTTTGCTCCTTGTTCCTTTCCTTTTTTTTTTCAGTCGATGAAGTGTTCATTGACTTATCCATCCATAGCATCCGGAGTGGCTATTCACTCAGACAGGGATCCAACGGTGTAGGTCATCATTTTTCACAAGGTGTGTGTCATACTGTGACGGCCAACCCAGCCCGTGGGGGGGCTCAAGTTGGCCGGGGTGAGGGTAGGGGGGCTTAGAGCCCACTCCCTAGCCCAGACTTGAATCGAGTCCAACTGGGAGGGGACTGCCCCGCTGCAAATGTGCGCCAGAGCCCATGAGGGCCCTGTGCCCATTTGCGGTAAAGGAGCCACCCTGTGATCTCTAGCAGGGTGGGTGGGAGGAGTCAAAAAACTCAAGGAAACCAAGTTTCTGTAGTCTGAGTGTGGTAGTGTAGAGCGGCTGGGGGAAGAAAGGAGACTGCTTGTGAGGGAAATAGGGATACCCATCTCCTCATGCACCAGCCAGTGGAGAACTGCCAGCATTTTTCCAATGCATGCCATCTACCGGCAAAAGTGTTGCCGGATTGGGCCGCAGCCGCAGTCACTCCTAGCTGAGGATGGACTTTGCCCTCCTCCCAGAGAGTGGCAATATAATCTCTAAGAGAGACCTTTCACAAGTTGTGAAAGATCTCTCCTGGAAATTCTTTGATTCAATGAAAGCTTCATCAGCTCATAGAAATTCTAGAGGATACATGTCACAAAAAAAAAAGAAAAAGGATAAGAAAGGAAAAAAAAAGAATTAAAGGAAAAAAAAAAAAAGAAAACAAAAGAGAAAAAAAAAAAAAAAAAAAAAAACAGTGCAAATTCAAAAAAAAAACTTGAAATTAGAGCATGATAGAAGATCTTTCTAATGCATGATATCAAAATCAGACCCCTGTTTACCCCTCCCCCACAAAAAAAAATTCAAAGAAAAGATTTAAGAAAGCAAGCCATAAAAAATAATTTCTGTCAAATATTATGTAATATCTTATATTACCTAATAAAAAATTCTGAAAAATTCCACAATCTTCCAAATTGCATAATTTATTTTGTGTAATTTAGAATCTTTGAGAAGTTAATTTTTTTTTTTGCAGAATCTGACCTAATTTCAACCAAAAATTCTGACAATGTCTGCAACAAGTTCCAACCAATTTCCACCTGTTCTGCCTGTCTCCAGGCAGAGCCCTTTTTTTCATGGTGAATGTAAAAGAAATATTTTCTGTTTCCCCAAGGCTAAATTTCTTATCACTCAGTCCAAAAAAGGTTGAATTACATGCAAAAACATTCTTAACACATATCCCCTATAGCTATTTTTGTACATTCTCTATTTGATGTTGTGTACTCCTTATATAATGAGTACCCCAATTATTTTTTTTTTTTTTTTAAACTAAAAATCTCAGAATGTGAAGTTGAGGTAATTTTATGACCCCTAGAAGTGTTGGTGAAAATATTTGGAAAAAAATCCCATCTAAATTCAAGTTTATCTGGTGTAAATAATCATGGGACACTCCCTTGTCATTATGGATCTGATCAACAGTACAAAGCAGTGTTAAGCTCAAAAAAATGTGGCTCCAACCCCAAGTTTACAATGAGTAAACAATACTGGTGCCAGATGAGAAAAGAATATATACTTGACTGTTGACTGTGTATTACATATTGTTATTGATCTCACTAACTAGGTTATGCAATTTGATGGCCTTTCAATGATCTATCACTCTTCTGTACAACATATATGCACCCTACTCTAACAAAAAAAAACAACCTATAAATATACAAATAATTAAGTAAAGGGGATTGATTTTTGTGCCACCCAAAACCTGGTGTGCACCGCCTTTTGACATCAGGAGGATGTCAAGTTTTTTTGTTTTTCTCAAATATTTTTAAAAATTACTCCAAGGTATCCAAAAATTACCTAAATTTTTTCCCAGCCTCCTAAGCACTCCTTCTTCACCTTCTGAGCTTTTCAGGTCAAGAAAATGATTGAGATACTCTGTATTTAGGGAGTACACAAAATCCAAAAAAAAAAGCTTATGGTTATTGCTATTAGACCAGGAAAAAGCTATGACCACTTGCAGACAATTGATCATAAATTTTACCTGGTTTTATGAATTTTCATATTTTTCACAGATACTTTGGCCTTATTGTAGTGTTGGATCAAAATTTTAGCCATGGGGAGGCATGACAAGGTTCTCTTAAAAAATATCTTTGTAAAAACTGGTGCATGCACCAGAATTGTGCAAAGTGAAGATAAAAGCCACTATTTTTGCTTCCCATGGCTGTTTGTACTTTGCTATGTCACCTGTAGACCATTGATCATAGATTTTTCCTGGTGTTATGAATTTTCATATTTTTCATAGATAATTTGACCTTATTTTAGTTTTGGATCAAAATTTTAGCCATGGGGAGGCATTATTGTTGAATTTAAACTCCAGGGGGGCTGAGAGATGAATGATTGAGGTGAAAGTTGGTTCAAAGAGGGGCTGGGGTCAATTTTATTTAGCAGAAATTTGAGGCTCAAACTCAATGATTTTTTATTTCTGTTTGACAAGCCATATATAAGAAGAAATACAAACATTTCACACTTATGACATGCTAAAAAACAACTAATACTACTACCCAATGTAAAACATTAACGGTAATTCAGCAAGTGTCACTCAAATGTCACCAACTTTACCACTATTATAATCTCTAAAATTGTTTTTTTTTAAAATGATAATTTTCTTAAAAAGTTCATCTTAACTCATCAACATTAACTCAACTCAACTTCAATCCTCAATCGACT
>JNCO01005732.1:0-13802 GCA_000785685.1 Uromyces viciae-fabae | reverse complement strand
TTGGAAAGATCATGTCCAAGAGGGTCTCTCTTTGTATAATACAACTAAAAAATAGATTTCTTTCTCTCTTGTTTGTTTTTCCTCTCTTTTCCTTTTTTTTTAATATAGATTTCTTTCTCTCTTGTTTCCTTCTCTTTTTTTATTATTTAATATAGAATCTCATCTCAATATCTTAGTGGTCTTTTAGCTCTTTTAATTTTTAATTTCAATTAATAATTTCATATATTTTTACCTTTTAAATTTTTGAGTGCCATTGGTGAGTATAAGTCTTTTGCAATATGAGTTGAGTGAGTTGACTGTGAGCGTATAAGTGTTTTAAAATATTTAATTATTTTATTAAATTAAGTTATTGTTTGCAATTTTGTTGCAGTCTCATTATTTTTAATTTCTTTTATTTTTTGTTATGTTTTCCTTTTTTTTTTGCTATTATTTTTGTTTTTATTTTTATAGTTATTATATTTTTATTTGGTTTTTTCATTATTTTTTTTGTTTTTGTTGCTTTTTCTTATTTTCTTTTTTTGTGTTACTTTGTTTTTTTTTTCTTATTCTTATTCTTTTATTTATTTATTTATTTATTTATTTATTTATTTTCTTATGTTCTTTTCCTTTTTTCCTTTTTTTTTCTTTTTTTCTTTTCATTATTTTTTTGTTTTGTTTTGTTTTTATTTGTTTTTGTTTTGTTTTGTTTTGTTATGTTCTTTTTCTTTTGTTTTTTTGTTTCCTTTCTTTCTTTTCATATTTTTTTTTTTTTGTTTTTCTTTTTTTTGTTTTTTATTTCTTTGTTTTTATTTTGTTATGTTCTTTTTCTTTGTTTTTGTTTTCCTTTGTTTTGTTTCTTTACTTCTGTTCTATTTGGTTTGTGTTTTTTTTTTTGGTTTGTTTTGTTTGTCCTTACTGTTTTCTTTATATCCTTCTTGTTGTGTTTTTTTTTTTTTTTTTTTTTTTTTTTTTTTTTTTTTTTTTTGGGCCTAAACTATCGTATGCAATAGTTTACCGGGGGGGACTATTGTACACGATAGTTACCCCCCCAAAAACTATCATATAGGATATTTGACCGTGGGGGCTATCGTACACGATAGTCCGAGGCAGAAACTACCGTATACAATATAAATTCTATTGTATACGGGGTTTCTGCCATTTTAGCCCAAGTTTCTGACCATATACAATACTTTCTAGAGGAAAGTATCGTATACAACAACGGGGGGCGGGAATATTGTATACAATAGTGTAAAGTATCGTATACGATATCATTTTCAGGACCCCCGTTGTCGTATACAACAATTTGGGGGGGCCACGGTATCGTATATGATACTTATACAATACGATATTGTGGTTTTAGCGCTCCCCAATGGAAATTGAAAAAATGATACAGAAATGTTCAAGTTTGGAAAAGACGGAGAAAAAAAAAAAAAAGAAAAAGAAAATAGAAGGTTATGTAGAAGAAAAACAAACTGAGTAGATAGAAGGAAAGATAAATGTTGTAAAGAAAATATATAATCCAGCAAGTCTTGATTCATTTTTGTTCTGTATTGAGTTCAAAAAATTGTTACAATTTAGTCAGATGATTGATACCTCATATTATAATTGAAACCTAAGAAAATAATTATGTGCCATATTTTTTAGTGAAAAAAGCGAGAAAAATCCTGACACGGTACGTGATAGCGAAATTAAATTTTGAATATGAATTCAGCCTAACGGGAGTAGTCTGTAAGAACCTCCAAAGTCTCCCGTAATGCTTGTACCTTTCAGGAATACGTTGTGAGGGTGCTAGCCCGTTTCACCATTTGCACATGCTCAGACTGCCAACGTTCACCTGGTGCATGAGTGAATCCGGGTTCGCTAGCGTTGAACGAAGCGTAATATTTACGTTGCACTGCAGTGTAGCAGATTCCCTAGTTCAGGATTCTACTCAAACGGGCGCGCGGCATGCTGGATGTAAACCAAAATAAAAGTTTATATAGTTATTCAAATTGCAAAAAGAAGTAAGGTATGAATGGGTACAATGTTATTCAGAGATATAAAAATGACAATAATTGAGAACAAGTTAAATGTATATATTTGTGTATATTTGTATATAAAGAGAACAATCAACTTAGGAAATTGGAATACTGTGAGATTCTTTGTTAGGAGATATTTTAGGAATAGTGACTTCTAAGACACCATCTTTAAATCCAGCTTTGATTTGTTCGTGTGTGAGACCTTGTGGAATGGCGATCACACGAGCGAATGAACCGAATGATCTCTCAGAAACCTGAAAATGGGACGATAAAAAGTTAGCTATTTGTATATCTAACGAGAGAATTGTAATTAAATATCCGGGCAAGAGGTGTATACTCACTCTCACAGAGCCATCGGAATGTTCACTAGAAGCTTTGGTTTGTCCAGAAATGGAGAGTCTTCCGCTTTGAAGATCAATTGAGATATCCTCTAAACGAGAGCAATGTGAAATGAAATCGAATACGTGAGCAAACAAAAATCAGAGCAATGTTATATAAGAGGTAATATTGCGCCAATAAAACATACCTTTTTTGGCACCGGGAAGCTCGGCAGTGATGATGAGTGAACTGTCGGTTTCAACAAGATCCATCTTGGGTCGTAAGACCTTGCTGACCGGATGAGTGCCAGTGGGGGCGACACCTTTGGAATCTTTGGAATTTTTAGGGGTGTTGGATGGAGGCCCATAGCGGTCAGTGACCAGTTTGTCAAAGAGTTGTTCGAAATCGTCCCATTGACTAGGTGCGATGAGGAAAGACATTTCTGATGTTGAGTTTAGTTGGTAGATCTGGTAAGATGTACGCTTTCTGATACTTGAGTTGTTCGTTAATTGCTGATTGTCTGGTTGGATGGTGGGGTAAACATGGTTGTTTTATAGACTTGAGGGTGGTGATTGTTGATGAATTCTAGAAAGTGATGGAAAATTCGGGGGCGGAGAAGTCTTCATTGAATTTCCTTCGATTGACTTCATGTCGAAGTGACTCAACTCAACTAGAACTTTCTACTACTCTAAGGAATGGCCATCCTCTCAGTAAAATCCCAACAAGTCGAAGAAGCCTTTCTTCAAAGCTTTTCTTCCAAAAGGTTTCACCCGAAGCTCCCTCTTGTATACCGAGGAGGTCATCCTGGGCTTGCCATCCAGGCGCTTCCCCTCCGACCTTACCACAGGAACGAACTGGTGTTAGGGACTAGGGCGGGGGATCATAAGGTTTGGGATTCATAAGCATCAAGGGTTGCAACGGAAATGAAGGAACAAGGTAATGAACAATCCGATTCAGGCTCAGGAATGCCACATTTGAACAGTCATGTACAGCTAACTGAGAGCTATGGAGACGATTCATGTTAATCAGTTTAAATTGTAACAACTAAGTAATTATAGACTTATCAAGAGTGGTGTTATTTTGTTTTGGAATTAGAGTCAGCTGTAATTGTAGCTTTTTAGCTGCTGCATGCTTGCGTACCTCCGCCTATCTTGGATTAAGATTACATAGGGTAACTGACTCAAACCAAGGCCAACCCAATAACAACTCTCAAAAGACATGATTGTCCCAGCAGTCTGGATAGTATATAATGTTTCCAAATTCCAATAAGGCCTAGATCTTAATATTCAAACAACAAAGCGAGCGCATTTCGCTATGAAACATGCATTCTAGCCTTCCATTCTTTCTCAATGGCCCACCATGGCATCTCGCTGCTAAAATCCCATTCATCAGTTTGATACCTGAAGAAGAACACACAAAAATTAGTTCAAATGACGTCTTAGAATAAGATTATACATAAAAATGATAGATATATCAAAAACTAGGTTGCTTACCTAAATGCGTGCAGATAAATGTACAATTGTTCAGGCTTGGGGTCGGGCAACAAAGGAAGCCCGCAATCTTGACAAAATTTGCCATCAAGGTCATCAGGAACCTGGCCAGAGCTCAGCGTCTTTTGAAGGATTTCTGGTGATTTGAATGCTTTTTCAATGTGTACTGTGTCCTTGACTCTTCCGAAGTCATCCTCAATATCTCGAGCCTTTCTCAACTCAAGTATGACGGCTGAAGCCAATGCATTAATTGTAATGCCACTACAGTTTCCGGATTCAGCTGATTCGGGATCCAATTTCACCCGTTTTTCGCACACCTGTGAGACTCCTTGGCGTTGGTTTCTCCCAAGTTTGACTTTAGCAGTTCGCTTGTGATTCTGAGTATTTACCACGACTTCTTCTGTATCAACATGAGTAGCTGCTGCAAGGGTGGAATCACCTTCGGTGTGTTGAGACGAGGTGTCATTGGTTGAAGGCTTGGCGTCCTCAGATGTATGCGAGGCAAAAAATATCCCGCCTTTACCGTGTGATGGACCCCAAGCTTTAATGTTGCAATAGATTGTGTCATTCAGAATGGGAAATCCCAGAAACTGCAGGTGAACCCGTAACTGATGAGAGCGCCCCGTGATGGGTCGGCCTAGAGGCCACATCAGTACCTCACCACGAGAATTAATAATGGGGAATTGGATATCGACTAACAATGAAGCACCGAAGAATCCGACTGTTCATCGTAGCTGAGCTTTTTAAAAATTGTTCTGGCGTGCTAAGTAAACAGGAAAGTTTGAGTTTTTAACGTTACAATTATTAATTTTTGTGGAGACCCACTTTTCCTTCTGGATGAACAACATTGAGTCCAATTTGCCGGTCAATTGTTAGCAGGGGTTCCTCACAGACTATTTCGCCGCTAAACATACTTGGCTTTTAACCGCTTGACTCTTTGCTACACGAGGTTAATTAGACAAGCTACATACTCTGGAAATTTCCCCCGACAGCGTGCAATGTACTCCTTCTTGACTGCGCCCTCAGTGCTGAAATATTTAGACAGCCCTTTCGAGGCCTCTGACGTTAAAGCACATACCATGACTCCGGAGGTTAATCGGTCAAGACGGTTACTTGCTAGAGTATGGGAAATAATGTTTATGGCCTTAGAGATCTTTATGTGGACGTATCCAAAGAAAAGTGTCAACTAACTGTGAACTAGAGGTAGATCATAATCAAAGCGTAATATTGAAAGCAGGGTATTGTAGTTGTAACGACCCGTGGGGTGAACCTAAATTAAGGGATAGGCCTGAATAAATAAGTTATCAAACTTGTCGTAAAAAGAATGAGAATGAAACTCACAGGCATACTACCGGGTTTTTCAATAACGAGGAGACCCTTTTGGTCGTCTCGGTGCAATATCCTTACGGGATCTCCAGTGACGGGAGGTTCATGTCTATGAAGAGTATTTGTGATCCGATCACCATTTTTGATGATAACATCCTTGTTGATATTTTTGCCGTTGATTTTGATAACTCCTGCGCCCACAAAAGAAATTACCTTGAGTTGAAGATCGCATGATTGATAGATTAGATAATTTTACCTGAAGCAACCGCATGTGCCTGCAAGGATAATTGAACTCGCAATCATCGTCAGTCGCATAAGAAGGCCGACTTAGTAATTGTTAGATGCACTAACATAATACTCTGGACTCCGATCTCTAAGTTATCAAATCAGAATACATTCTTTTCAGTTGAGAGGGCGAAAGAATTGGTGCATTTTATTTGAGTTGATGAAATCTTGGCCAACCTGAAATCGGTGCTGTAAACAAATAGTAATTCTACCCAATTAAATAAAAATGTGATTGAACTGGAATAAGTGAGTAATTGCAGACCTGAACACATCAATCACACTGCGACCACGCCACCTTTCCTTAAAATTAAAAATTAAAAATTAAAAATTAAAATTAAGTTTCTAAAGAAATTCAAGATAAAAACAAGTCAAATAATTTTGAGTTTTGAAACTTACTTTGGCATAAGTGGAGAACTCAAACAAATAGGGTTGTACTTTACGGAGGCCATTTTCAAAATACCAAGTTGGTTTGTACTCACTGAAAGAAAAAACACAATGTTATTTTGCAATCAATTTAAACAAGCTGGATGAATTAAATGAAAACACTTACTACTTAGTAGCTGAGCTATGAATGTGAGTGAGTGGAGCTTTCTCCATGAATGATATTTTTGATTTTACCAGAATTCGAACTCTCATAAAATGACTAGCTTTGGCCACAGAGGAGTCTTAAAATGTGCTGAAGAGGGTGTCCTATACTCCAAAGAGGGGCTTGTATTAACCCACAGCTCAGCCGCCCTCTGCTTCATTTAAATCCAGGGCTTCAGCTGAACATCTTCTCCTCAGAACAATATCCATGGGGACACAAAAGTAAGTAAAAAAAAAAAAATCACACATCCTCCCTCGATTGATCAAATCAGCTCAATCTTTGTTTCCCTTCCAGGTTCGGACTTTGAGCCTTTCATTTACAATGACTGTGCACCCGCTGATAGGATTCCGCGTTCCCGTCCCCTAAACGAATAGACTTCAATTTGAGCTTTTTTGCTTAGTTGATGTGATGGTTCATTTGGCTGTCCACTTTACTAGTCTTACCTATAAAGGAGAAAAGCTAGGTTTTTGCCTCGATGGATCTTGTATTCATCTCGACGGTTGACCCATGATGCTCCCTCTGGGGCCAGTATGAGTGCCTTGATAGTTGGGACCGACATGAATTCATGAATCAATTGCCATTGTTTTACTTTGTTTCTACTTCAGAAGAACTGGTGTTCTGCTAGCCGTATTTGTATCTTGCCGAAGCTTGTACTTTCCATTGTTTTATCCAATTTTCACAACTCCCACATTCCCCATGTGCCGCCCATCCACCGGGGGGCTTCCAGTTGCTTTCCAAGTGTTGTCCTGTGGAATAATCTGAATCTGTTTCCACCCATCACATTTCATAAATCTTGTTGCAACCACTTCGGACATCAACAATTATACTCTGTCGAAGAAATGACCTTATCTCCCACCGTCTCTACCGCGAAACTACACGGAAATGACAATGATGCAGAACAACCTGACAGACTGGCTCAATTCTTGTCCGTTGGCTCCTCTTCTCCATGGCCAGCATGGTCCATGAGTGGTCTCCGTAAGTCATCTTGATCGATCACAATAGGCTTGTGTAGCTCCGTTTAAAATTGTGGATTTGAATCTCTAAGATCTAATTCATGTTTTCTCCCTTGTCATATTTGTAAGTGCTTGCATCTCTTCCTGCAAGTAGTCGACTTGCAACAGCACTTTATCCTACTGGATTAGCTCCAACTTGGCAAGTCACTCCTCTGGCGATGGTGTTTGGGTTGAGCGGGTAAGCTATAAGGTTCAGATCGATCATTCCTTCTGTCAAGAAATTAATACTGTTACTTGGGAACAGCTACATCACCTCTGTGGGCGATAATTATAACGGATCTGGTACAACTTCCGGTGAGCAAATCATAGTTTTTCGGCCAGAAAATTTGCATTTACAATTCGCACACTTCTTTCTAGTGTTTTGATCTCAATGCTCACTTGTTTTGTGTTATTTCGCCTTCATCATTTCTATTAATCCAATGCATAAAAAGCTTGGAGTATTATTTATTTATTTCTATATGGGAAGGATTCATGGAAGCATACATTTGCAAGGCCACCTCAAACGAAAATGAGTATTTTTCCAATATCATTAACGACATTAGCATTGACGAATGGAATTGTTCATGGTTATGTCTATTGGTCTGGATTCTATCGTGATAAATTAAAGGATGATGTAGAAATAGTCACTAAAACATCTTGAACGTTTCTAAAAACTTATTTCTAAAAAAATTACCAATTGATTTTTATGATATATCGAATCAGTTTATCGATTTCATCACATTCTCCTTGGTTCAAATGCAGTGTTACTGTGACAATAGTCACCTTTCAGCACCAGTCTGCGGTCCAAAGTTAGTTTTTCGGAAGGTTGCTCGAGTAGAAGCTGTAAAAAATATTGGGTCAAATCATTCAGGTTAAACAAATTTTGAGGTATCAAGGCCAGTGATATTAAGCACTATGTTACTGGCTTGATCAAACCTATGGGTTTTCGATAACAACTTTGAACGCACCTTCCTTTACCTTACTTGACCACTTTCCAGAGATTGTGGCATAAAAAAATGCCCAAGTATTCTTGAAAGTTTTATGCAAAGCAAAACACACATTCAAAAAAAAAAAAAATTCAGTCCTCCTGATCGTTTTAGACTGTTTTTTTTTCTTTGGGGGTGCTTTTCTTATTTTCCGAAAAAAAAAAAAAACTTAAACCTTGAATGATGCTAGAAATTACAGAGGAAATGAAGCCAAAGTTTGTATTTCTAGGTCTGAAAAATCTCCATCCTTGTTTCTTTGTAATATGACAGGAAGATGGTGTACAATTTTTAGGCCCTGACAGTTGGAAGAGATGATTAGGGTGATTTTTATTTCAATAGGGGATGTAAAATATCACCAAACACAACCTGTTGGAAGAGATGATTAGGGTGATTTTTATTTCAATAGGGGATGTAAAATATCACCAAACACAACCTTTTTTTTTTGGATCAAACACAGAACCATAATTTGAGGATTCCCATAAAATCATGACCTACTGTGGTATTTTTTGAAATGCTGTTTTTTGATAAAAAATGTTGGTTATTCCAAAAAGTAATTGATTTTTGTAAAAATCATCAAAATCCATCACACAACTTCTGTCTCTCTTTGATCACAAAATTACTTACACATCTCATCTTTGTCCAACAATCAATCAATCAAGCCCTAAATTACAACATAATAAAAGCTCCATCATTAATCTAGTAAAGTTCAAACCAACAAAATCCACAAAAAATCCAGCTAACTCACCTTTCATCAAGGACTCACTTCCACATTCTTCTCATTTGACTTACATTGAGTCCACTAGTTTACTCATTAAAACTATTTATATTTTTTTAATAATTTGTTTCTCAAAAATATAACAAAGAATTAATATTATTTTCTCTTTTTTTCTTCTTTCGAGATATCACTTCTTTTTGGACACAAATAAGAAAAAAATTCAAGTAAGTCTATCATAATCACCACTATTCATCAATCTCATCAAGAAATAAATTCAATTTTCATCTTCAAATTTACAAATATGATCACTGATCACAAACTCTGCAATTTTCACGGCTCTTCCTACTTTCAGGGATATTAAGACAGGTGTAAGGTTATTATTCTCATTATAAAAATCTTTTTCAATCATTCATACTCACATCCTATTGCTATCCTTTATCAAAATTGGATCAAAACTCCAATCACTGCTGCTGAGATTTGACAAACTTCAAAAATTTTGGTTTTGAAAGGTGTTTGCTTCAAGCATAATCCTTTGCCAGAGGAATTCTGGGGCTTCATCTCAGCTGTCCATAGAGCTTCCAATTAGCAAAATCCGTCCAGTAGCTCCCTCACTGCCAGTATGATTGTGTCAGATTCATACAACTGGTGTTATATCAGTTGGAACTATTCATCAATCTCATCAAGAAATAAATTCAATTTTCATCTTCAAATTTACAAATATGATCACTGATCACAAACTCTGCAATTTTCACGGCTCTTCCTACTTTCAGGGATATTAAGACAGGTGTAAGGTTATTATTCTCATTATAAAAATCTTTTTCAATCATTCATACTCACATCCTATTGCTATCCTTTATCAAAATTGGATCAAAACTCCAATCACTGCTGCTGAGATTTGACAAACTTCAAAAATTTTGGTTTTGAAAGGTGTTTGCTTCAAGCATAATCCTTTGCCAGAGGAATTCTGGGGCTTCATCTCAGCTGTCCATAGAGCTTCCAATTAGCAAAATCCGTCCAGTAGCTCCCTCTCATTACACCAGCAGAAATTGGGGGACACCTGCCACCAGTTGGCATGTGGTTATCTCAGTTGCTACTGTTTTTCTAGCTTAAAAACAACCCATAATTATCTTTGATGCAAAGTCACTGTGCACGCTGCACAGTGACTGTGAATGGAAGTTAAATTTGAATGATCATTCAGTAATATTCAAGTAAGAATAAAAGTAGTGTGAAAGTTGTCAGAATATTGAAGACAGTTGTCTTAAAAGAAGCAGAATCAACTCAACTCTAATGAGTCAGTCATTTTTTACTTCAATTGATAATTCTTGTTTAAGAATTATATTTTTATTTTAATAATTAATAAAATAATTGTTTTTAAAAATACCATTACAGATTCAAATAAGATAAGGAGAACTGTAATCAAGGATTCTCATTAAATAATAAATTTTATTTTACTCTAGTGAGTAAAATTGTTAATTATTTATAATTATCATTTTTAATTTTAATATTTAATGAAATTGATAGTATTCATGTTTTCACATGATTACTATTGACAATCAAAATAATCAAAATGATTTTAATTTATTTAAAATAATATTAACTAGAGATAGTCATTTGATACCTGTGGAGGGTACCTAGTACTGCTTCAGCAGGTACCTCTCAAACCTGCCGCAGCACCAGTGAGAGGTGCCATGTGCGGTACTAGGTACTTGATTTTGGAAGGAATGTGGTGTTGTACCCAGGTACCTCTCACAACTACATCCCAGCCCTGGCCACCAGAGGGGGGGGAATCAATTGCTGTGGCCAGCAGAAAATTTGTCGGCTTAGCTTCTCAATAAAATAAATGGCTGCCACCCAAAAACAACCCATGCATTGATTCTCTCTCACATTGTTTACATAAACCCAAGAAAATTCACCACTTCAAGAGAATCCACCAGAAGAAACTAATCAAGTCCCAATTTACAAAGACAATACCTCCCCTCAACCTAGCCAGCCTTCATCCAATGAGGAGAAGTCAAGTGAGTAAATATCTTCTACTCAAAGAGAAATAAAATCAGATATTGTACCTTGGAAAAATGTAAAGAGGGGCTTGGTAATGTAACAAGGGCCAGAAACAAGTCAAAAAAAAATATATATAATAGTCTCACATGAGGATTGAGCCTAGAATCAAGTAATTGAACTTTTCTGAAAGGTAGGAAGGAATTAAGTTAGTGATTCTTGAAGGAAAATTATTGAATCTGTGAGAATTGAAGATCTTTTTAGCAATCTGGAGGCCCAATTATTGTGGAGGTACCCGCCGCACTCCCCAAGGGGCCCCAGGTGTGGTACTAGGTACCTAAATTATTCCAAAAAGTGGAGGTGTACCCAGGTACCTGTTGAAACCTGAGTTCAGATTGACTATCTCTAATATTAACTGATTGGAAGGATTTCATTGGACAATATTTTACGTTTTTCACAATCAAGAAATTTGATCTTGAATCATTCTGAAAAATCATTATGATTTTCAGCAACTTTTTATTCTTTGATTTTTCTTTCTTGTTATTAAAAATATAATCATTGTATTTATTATTAATCATCTTTAAAATAAAAGTAATTCATTTTTATCTTTTATAATAAAAATAATACTTTATTATCAAAATTATTAATATGTATAAAAATTAATTAATTGAAAGTTATTCTTTTAAATCATAACATTCATAAAGTTAAAATTAAATTATCAACATTCAATTATTATCTTATCATTTCTATTTGTATAATTTCTTTATCTCTTTTTCATATTTCTATTTTTATTCATTTATTATCATGTATAAATTTTAGGGTGCTACTAAATTCACGTGGTTGGCCCGCAAACTCAGGTGGTTGGCCCACAAACTCACATGGTTTCAACCGCACGCACACTGTTTTCCGTAAACTCACACAGTTTTTGAAAACCCCATGAGGGGAAAAACAAAAAAGAGGAAAAGATTCTTGGGGGTCTAAAGGCCCCCAAAAGATATTCCTCAGATTTTTTTGATGTAAGAGAAAAGGGTAAAATATAAGTAAAAATATAAGAGGAAAATTACAAATTAAAAATAAAAAAAAGATAAAGACCCCAAAATGAAAAAAAAAGACATGAAAAAGGCAAGGAAGAGAAAAAGGAGAAAGAAAAGGAAGAGAAAAGATAAGGAAGAATAAAAAAATAAACAAGATAAAGAAGAAAAAAAATAAAAAAAGGAAAAAAAAGAGCAATATCAAAATCAAAAAGGAAAAATAAAAACTAAAAAAGAAGGAAGGAAAGAAAAAATCAATAAATAAAATAAAGAAGTAAGAAAAAGAAAAAAAAAAAAAGAGAAAAAAGAAAGAAAGAAATCAAAAAGAAAAAAGAAAAAAAGGAAATAAAAAAGGAAATAAAAAGGGAAGAAAGAAAGAAAAAATAAAGAAATAATAGAGAAAGAAAAAACAAATAAGAAAGAAAGAAATGAAAACAAAAGAAAATCAAGGGAAAAAAGAAAGAGAAAAAAAAGAAAGAAAAAAGAAAGAAAGAAAGAAAGAAAGAAAGAAAGAAAAAAAGAAAAAAGAAAGAAAAAAAGAGAAAAACAAAGAATAAAGAAAGACAAAATAAAGAAAAAGAAAGAAAAAAAGAGAAAAACAAAGAAAAAAGAAAGACAAAAGAAAGAAAAAAAAAAAAGAAAAAAGAAAGAAAAAAGAAATAACAAAGAAAGAAAAAAAAAAGAAAAAAGAAAGAAAAAAGAAAGACAAAAGAAAGACAAAAGAAAGGCAAAAGAAAGAAAAAAGCAAGAAAGAAAAAAGAAAGAAAAAAGCAAGAAAAAAGAAAGAAAAAAAAAGGAAAAAGAAAGAAAAAAAAAAGAAAAAAGAAAGAAAAAAGAAATAACAAAGAAAGAAAGAAAAAAAAGAAAAAAGAAAGAAAAAAAAAGGAAAAAAGAAATAAAAAAGAAATAAAAAAGAAAGAAAAAAAAAAAGAAAAAAGCAAGAAAAAAGAAAGAAAGAAAAAAGAAAGAAAAAAGAAAGAAAAAAGAAAGAAAGAAAAAAGAAAGAAAAAAGAAACAAAAAAGAAAGAAAAAAGAAATAAAGAAAAAAGAAATAAAAAAGAAATGCAAACAAACTTGCACTCAACTCTGAAACCCCCTAATATAAGTAAAAAATATAAGAGGAAAATTACACATTAAAAATAAAAAAAAGATAAAAAACACAAAATGAAAAGAGAAACAAGGACAACAAGGGGAAGGAAGAAAGAAAAAAGAAAGAAAAAAGGAAGAAAAAAGGAAGAAAAAGGAAAGAAAAAAGAAAGAAAAAAGAGAGAAAAAAGAGAGAAAAAAGGAAGAAAGATAAAAAAAGAAAGAAAGAAAGAAAAAAGAAAGAAAGAAAAAAGAAAGAAAGAAAAAAGAAAGAAAGAAAGAAAGAAAGAAGAAAGAAAGAAAGAAAAAAGAAAGAAAAAAGAAAGAAAGAAAAAACAAAGAAAGAAAGAAAGAAAGAAAGAAAGAAAGAAAGAAAGAAACAAGAAAGAAACAAGAAAGAAGAAAGAAAGGAAGAAGAAAGAAAGAAAGACAAGAGAAAGAAAAAAGAAAGAAAGAAAAAGAAAGAAAAAAGAAAGAAAAAAAAAAGAAAAAGAAAAAGAAAAGGAAAAAGAAAAAAGAAAAAAGAAAGAAAAAGGAAAGAAAAGAAAAGGGAAAGAAAAAGGAAAGAAAAAAGAAAGAAAAAAGAGAGAAAAAAGAAAGAAAAAAGATGGAGCAGAGAAACAAATCATTGTGTAGTTTTCTTTGCTCTGTTCCCTATTTATCCCACTTTTTTCTTTCTTTTTGAGGGTTTCTTCAATTTTTCTCTCTTTCTCTCTTTCTTCTTTCTTTCTTTCTGTTTTCGTTTTCTTTCTTTTTCTTTTTTTTTTCTTTCTTTCTTTCTTTTTTCTTTTTCTTTTTATTTTATTTTATTTTATTTTATTTTATTTTCTTTTTATTTTTGTTTTTCTTTTTCTATCTTTCTTTTTCTATCTTCTTTCTTTCTCTTGCTTTTCTTCTTTTCCTTTTTTTTTCCTCTTATTTTTTATTTTTTCACTGCAGAAACTGTTGTATATGGTAATTTTCTGCCTGTGTTTTTTTTTTTTTTTTTTCATTTT
>JNCO01005729.1:0-13819 GCA_000785685.1 Uromyces viciae-fabae | reverse complement strand
GCAGTGGGGCATGAAAAATGCGGAGTGAGGAGAGCTATGAAAATTGTATCATCAGTTGGTGGAGCCAACTGATGTCAGTTGGTGGAGCCAACTGATGTTACCTTAACGTGAATTGAGGCTGGCTCCACCAATTGGTGAGCCAGCCATATTAGCTGACGGTAGGCCGGCGCGGAGGTCGCGCCGGCCTGTTCTACCAATGGGTAGGGGGTAGCCGGCCCCGCGTGCAGCATTATTGCTGCACGTCAGGGCCGGCTGACCTATCCCGACCATCTGGTTTGCCATAGGTTGGCCTACCAGATGGTCGGATTGGTTGGCATCGCGCCAGCCCGGTCGATTGGCCCACCTCCCCGCGGGAGGTGGCCAATCGACGTAAATCTGTACGTTGCGCGGGCCACCCCGCGGGCCCGACGGTACACACTTTCAAAAAGTGGAGCCGCTGTGCATGATCAGGGAATGGCGGGGGTCTCCATGACTCAGAACTTGGGCTTCGATCGAGGTGCGGAAGCAGGTCTTGGTTGGTTTGTTTTCTATTTGCCTTCTTTCTTCTCTCGTTTCCTCTCGTTTCCTCTTCTAATCATTTATCCTTCAGGTATGTATCCTTTCCTTCATTCCAAGCTATTCTTCTATTCTTTTATCTATCCAATTCAAAAAAATGATGACGTCGCACTGGGCACTGAAGTCAACCAGCTGCACTTTCGCAGTTGGCTGGTCTTTCTTGTGATCGACAAAGCTTATCCGCTGAAGAGGTGGAACCGACCCTAGAAAAGTCGCGACTGATATTCCCTCCCTCGCAAAACATTATTTCAACTAGTCATGATAGATGTAAAACAGTCATCCCTTCTTGAGCGATTATGAAGCTGACTTGCGTTATACTTTCCCTACATCTGCTCTCGGCTCGATTCTAAACTTCACTCTGATATTTCTCTCCTACGTGGGCTCTCATTAGATGGTCCTTCCATATAAGTTCAACTATTGTTTCCTATCGATCGTCCATCGCCATCTTATGGCACCCCTTCAAGCGCAGCTACGAGGTTAGTTGTGCCGGAAGGCTCCCGATCGATTCCAACCCAGCCACCCAATCTATCCACACTCCCTATCACTTCAGGCAGGATTTCGCTATTGTTCATCAAATAATTTTGCCTGCTTGATTAGGTTTTCTTTTCTTTTTGATGATGCTAACCACCACTGAGGCCAGAAAACTTGATTTGGGCTTACTCAATGTTTGATATTTGTTTGTGAGATAGCACACAGTTTCATTTCTCTAATCTCATTCCCATATGTATTCTCCTCACATTGAAAGAATTGTCAAATTAAACCGAATGTAAAAAATGCCAATGTTGTTGTACACTGTGACACACATATATCACATACCTGTCACACTTGCCTGGACTAGCATGGTGTAGCATTGGTGGAGGAGAAGAATTTCATCCTGCCAATTGCAGTTTAATAATGCAATTTATGTGATCAATCCAAGTAGTGCTGATTTAACTGCATTGAATTTTGATGAACTACGCCTACAACACTTGAATATTTTATCTAGTCATACTGAGGGACATTAATCATTTTAAAGACTCGACTCAAGAGTCAAGAGAGTCTGGGAACTGCACAATCCCAAGGACCCCTCAAATCCCTACATAAAGAAATGATTCAGTAAACAAAAAATTTTCAAATGAAAATGCACAGCTCCCATGAAATTTGAGAAACGAAGAGCCAGGAGAATAATAACTGACTTCTTATAAGATTGGACCCACACATAAATACCAGGTAAGATGAAAACAGTTCCAATTGGCACAATTAGTAAGTAAATCAATCCAACACTAACTGATAAAGTAGAACTAATCAAGAAGGCTAGGCAAGTCAAAGAAATATTTAAAACAATCGGTCTAAATAAACTATCAGGATATTTCCGCTATAACTCAAAATGAATTTTAAGTTTAAAAGAGGGGTTGCATCACAAAAAAATAAGAGAAAAAAAAAGAAAATCAATCCAACGAATGAAAAATAAGTTCAATGTTGTAATCTAAACCTTACTTACCATCATATCTCGACGCATCAAAGGGAATAATGTGAACCATTCAACTGCAAATAGGACGAGCGCGAAGACATCTGCATTTGATGATAATCGAGACCCGAGCACCACAGAAGCCGAGATGGCCGCATTAATTGACAGGGCTGATGGGAAGCTGTTGAACCAAGGATGGCTGAGCGTAAGCACAATGGGTTGTTAAATTCTCATAAGAAATAACAAGTCACATGGTTTATTTACTTACCTTACATCTAGGCTTCCCTCAAGTAAGCCTTCCCTACCATCTCTATAATCAGCGAGGAGGATGTTGATAATTAGCAAAATGGATGATAAAGCCCATATTGAATCAGAATCAATGGAAAGTGTGAGGGTTTTTAAAACAGGTGATATTAGCATTAAGAGAAATATTAAGATTCCCGCTGATTTTATAAAAAAAAAAAAAAAAAAAAAAAGACATGAATATTACGTGAATCTGAGATAAATATGTACGAGTAATTTTTCTTTCTGGTTTTGAATGCTCCCATGATAAATAACCAACCACTCCAAAAATAATTGTACACCAAATAAGCTCCTGGTTCGATGAATTCGTTCAAATAAATTATTATTCATCTCTTTATTTGATTTCATTATTAACTTACTTGAGCTTTCAGCCGATTTTCATCCAAGTAAACAAATAATGCAATAAAGATCATCACGGATGATAAATGGGCAGAAAGTGGTAAAGCACAAATTACTAAAGTTGAGTAGCTGTAAATTGTCCTTTGAGCTATAATGAATTGAAATTAAATAATTAGTTTGTTTTACAAGAAACTTTACTCATACACAAATTTTTTTTTCAGAGTAAGATTAGCTATTACACACCAGTACAGTTTGATTGAAGGTGATTGAGGAAAGTTGTATCTTGATAATTGTCAGGGTAAGGCTGCTTGGACCAAAGCACTCTTCTAAACTTAGGTTTCTATCATCATAAAGACTGATCAATTTTCACAATCGGTGTACTTGGACACCAATCCGTACTTACGTTTTGAGCTGAATGGTCTGGCGATAAAGCAGACATGATGTATTTCAAATAACCGAGATGAATGAAAGCAGTAGTATAGTATACACACACAGATAATAAAGCATCACAAATTTACAACAAAACAAAAGTTATTTTGAAAACGCCCTGGTTATATTTCGCGGGCGGTCGGGCCGGAAGCCCCCCCTGCCCCTCTACCTCAAGGCTCAAAACAAAAAAGAAAGGCCCGCAGACTTCTCTTAGGAAGTAAGACTCAAAATATGTGCAAGCATATTCTCAACGCACAGGTGGGTTTTAAACTAATTTGATTGAAAAAGATATAAACATAACGTATGACTGACTAAAATAACTCTATCTTACTCATATAGGTTTCTATCCGTGCCCAATGTTGTCGAAAATGGTTTGATGTGAGGAGTTTGAATGAGATCTGACTTTAAAAAATCACATAATTCTAATCTTGTTTTTTATTATTATCTACCACTCTACTTGTCTTCCAAAAAAAAAAAAAACTAATCTAGTGTGCAGAATGTCATGCTGAACAACAACCAGATCATAAAATATTTAAAAGTTCAGAAATGGTAATGTTATGCAAAAAGTGTAAAAAAGCATTCCGAAAAGTGGTGGATGAATTTGAAGAATCAGATGAATATTGTCCTCATGTGAGAGTACCAATAAGCTAAATCGTGATTTTTTTCTAATCTCTGGGTTTTATTCTCAAGTGGTAAAATTTAGCTAACTTGTGCAAACAATTTATATATTGACAAAGTGCGATAATCATTTTATACTTGAAGCTAAGACACCGAGACCTATGATTGGTATCGAAGGTGAAGATTCAAGAATAGATGCAAGAGGCTTAGCCAGTCGAGATGAAAGGTCTAAAATCAATCGCCAGGCTGAACTTAACAAACTCTTAGAGGAAGAATTTGCTTCAAAAGTTGACTCGCAGGAAAATAACACTCTCGGTTAAACTTTTAGTTTACTTATTGTTTTCTCTTTTTACAATGTTACTCATTGTTGTTAGCTCTGAAAATATTTTGTTTTTTTTTTTCTATCTAGTATTAAAACAATCACATAACATGTACTTCAGTGCATGTATCTCTTATCTATTGTATTCACTATTGTGCGCAAATTAGCACAAAAAAAAACTCATGCAATGTCGTTTTTTTTTTTTTTTTTTTTTTTAAATAAAAGAAAATAAACAATGGTTTAATTTAACCTGCCCTCTCATTTTGGACAAAACTTCTTGCAATGATAGTTTTTAAATACGAAGGATAAAAAATTGCTAGCTGTGACAGTGATGAAAAGCAGCCCAAATATGCACATCACACAATGTATGGATGTGTCATATGCTGCCACTGGGACACTGAGATACATTACTCCAACATGGCAGGAAAATTATGTCACATTGGCTTCGTATGATTTCTTTCAATTTAGAGAGGTGATTTCGCTGAAAAAAACAAAGCAAGGATCTTGGGCGCGCGCCCAATTGCCGAGAGATTTGTGGACTCCATCCAATGTTTAGGCTAAAATCGTTCCCGCTGAATTAGTGAAATGATTAGGGCAAAAATTGTATCAGTGTTTCACTGGGGAATATTTCGTGATAAAGAAAAACTGCTTTAATCGGTACAAAAATCACAAGTGACCTAACAATGTCAAAATTTTCAATAAAAGGTGGCGGTGGTCCACGCAGGTCAGATTTCCTACAATCTCAATGATCGCCTCATCGCCTCAAGAGTGCAAAAGATAAACCGACACACACCAACGAGATTCGAACTCGCGCAGGTAAACCTACCGCCTTAGCAGGGCGGCTCCTTAACCACTCGGACATAGTGTCTTGCGCTGGAGTTCAGAGCAAAGATTATATACTGCTAACCTTCTTGCCTAACTCCAATTCTTCTTCACTAAGCTCACATTTTTTATCTCTTGATTCTTCATGAAAATGATAAAAGGATATTTGGATAGAGATCTTACCAACTTTTTTTGGCAGTAGCTCAATAGCTGCACACCGCAGTCCTGGCTAAGAAGAAAAACAAATCTAACTTGAATAATTATTCTCATATTGAAAACATATTTTGTTATGTTGACTTTCTGCGTTGATTTTTGATTCTTTACTGAGAAAAACTGCGCTGATAGTATTGTTCATGGTATGAGGAGGAATGGAGATGAGTAAACCTAAAGATACAATGAGATTGGAGACCCATATAATATTTTATGTACAAATTGATGACAATCAATTCAGCTTCCATTGTGGATTGTGTCACTATTGGTTTATTTTTGGTCAACCAGCAAATAGTATTTCCAAATGTGGTAAGAGTGAAGCCTAAAGTGGATTTCTTGGAATAATCCGCATCCACTCATCCTTGCAGAAATTCTTGGGAGGAGGAGAAAAAATAGTGAGTTCCCAGAGTGGGGGTTCCATTCAAGTACCAGAAAAAATTTGTGTGGCAGAATTCCATTGAGAAGTGGTTGGAGAGTTTGCATTTTGAGGTTAGTTTGAGCAAGGTGATTAGTGACCAAAGTGATATATGGCCTAGTGTGCATGCAAAGCCAGAGTGTGAAACATGTCAACCGCCTTTTGCATCATGTGGAAATCAAATTCTGCAGCTTCCCAGAATAAAAAGATTATGTGATGTTTCATACATTGTTTTTTCTTCTTGGTGTCAGGGTTTGAATGATACTTTTGATTAAGTGTTTTAAGGTTCTGACCAAAATTTTCCTTTATTCTCAGAATTTCCTTAATTTATTGGTCTTCCATTTGATCAAGGAATCACCCTGTCATATAGAAAACTATGATTAGTAGATTTTTTTGGATTGATTACACAGAGACTTGATTCCAACATCAAAATGGTTTATTCAATTACAATCACCACAGAAATATGGCTTCCACCTGTATGTAGGTGGCATTCCTTTATCCCATTGATATCTCAGGTTTAAGTGATTTTGTGTCTCATATTTGATTTTGTGCTAAATATTGTGACAGGAAATCCTACAACATGAAAATGGGTTACTTGTTATTTTGAGGAACAAACATTTACTTGGAGCAAGTCACTGTGGGAGCCAAATTAAGCCATTGAGCCACATTCAGCTTCCAAAATTCTGTTTAGCACCACTTCCAAAGGTGCTAAACAGGGTTGTAGAAAAGAGTATTTCCTCTGGGGATCTATAACAGTGCCAGATGTAGCACCCTCATAGCCCCAAAATGGCAGCAAAATCAATAACTGCAGCAGATGAAGCACCTGAAAATATACTGTAGACTTCCAACTTAGGGTAGCAGCTGTAGATTTTTTCAAAAATGCAGGATGCTAAATGCATCCCAGAGTTGCCAAATTTAGAGCTTTGGCAACTGATAAGGCCTCCCACAGCGGATATCTTCTTACTGGGGATGAGACCCACACCAAGGCTGGGTTGCTATGCTATGCTACACTATTTGGCCCTTTTAGCGTAGTGTATTGGACATTATTCATTTCTTAGCTGTTTTTATTTTTAGCAGAGATTTTTTTTCAAATTTCTGGTGGTTAGCATAGCATTATTCTTTTTTTTTCAGAAATTTGGTTATTTATAGTGTCTAGAAATGGTTGCTGCACTAACAAGTGAAGTAATTTTTTGTTTTGCTAACAAAATCCAAGGATTTTCTAGCGTAGCTAATCCTCAAGTTACGCTACAATACACCAGAAACCAGACTAACAGCAGGCTACACTAACACTAGAACTACGCTAGATATAGAAGTAAATCTATGCTACACTAGCAGGAGGCTTTGCAGAAGGGTATCTTGGCTAATGTCAAAATTTTCCCAAAGGGGATTTGAACCTGGGACCCAAAGGTTGAGGCTGTAACAGTGGTAGATAGTTAGAAGCCTGACTACTCACTGCTATGCCAGGGTTATCCTGAAATTAGAAATTCCTTAATTTAATTTTAATCTCTTATTTTATTTAATTTACTTCAGTTTTTCTATGTCCCAACACTGTCACCAATTCCTTGTAACTCAAAATGGCAACTTGACTTGAATAATGAACTCATTATTATTCCTTTCATTCTCATTACTATTATAATAATATGATTCATTGGAATGTTAATGACATGAATAAGCTAAGGGCCCATTTGGCCGTGCTACATTTGAGATTCAGATTTGTGCCAATCAGTAACTGCCCATGGGCAGATACCACGTTTATCCAAACATGTTTCATATCTGTAACCCAAGTGCAGGTATCTAAAAACCAGATGAGATACAGCCTAGTGGCTATTTGGCAAGAAATCCAACCACACCCCTACAAACTTCATCCAACCATATCATCTTCAATCCAACTCAGCTGCCAAATACATCTCATGGATCCCTTCCCAATGGATGATGAACAAGTGGCCCAGTTTCAAGCAAATATTATAGCTCACCTCTTCTTTTGGCGGAAAAAAATTGTCCTATCAATAATCCAAGAAATTTTCAGAATCATTTACCCATATATTGAGCAGTAATACAACAAAAAAAAAACCAATCAGGAAGGATATATCTATATTAACTGGCGCCATGTGGATCGACAAGCTGATAAATAATCCAAACCCAAGGTTGTTTTACAAAAACTTTGGCATGACTGTGCTAACCTTCTTGAAATTGCAATACCTTCTGGAAAGAAAAGGTTTAATATTTGATTCCCAATATGTGGCGTCCACTAAGAAGCTTGCAATTCTTCTCTACATGTTGATTACGGGATTATCCAATTGAAAACTACAGCAATAATTTCAACAATCAGCTTCTACAATTTCACTGTAAGTTTTATACTTTATTATCATTGTTGCTTCATGAATTAAGCATGAGGCAATCTCCCTTTATTTTTATTAGCACGGCAAACCAGTTGGTGAAGGATATTGCGGCACACCAACATCTCATCAAGAAGTTTATTACTCTCCCACCCAATGATTCTGCAACACCAGGTGAAATCAAGAGCAACCCAAAATTTTTTCCCTATTTTGACAACTGCGTAGGCGCCATTGAAGGGAGTCATATACCAGTTTTTTTACCAGATCAAAAATGGTTTATCAACCAAAAAGGTTACCCCTCCCAGAACATACTTGCAGTGAGTAATTTTAACCTGGAATTCAAATATGTCATGCCCGGCTGGGAGGGAAGCGTACATGATGGCCGGCTGTGGGAAGCTGCAAGAGCAAGTTCATTGAAAATCCTGGAGGGGAAGTGGCTTCTAGGAGATTCTAGCTTCCCCCTCAGTGATTCCTGCCTAATCCCTTATCGTGCTACCAAATACCACTTGAAGGATTGGGATGTGGATATGGTTCCAAGTAAGTCATTTTTTTTGTTTCCTATTTGTTCATACACTGAGCAGATAATCTGTTTCACTCAGGCCTCAAACATACCAAGAAATTTACAACTTGCAACACTAGAGTACCAGGAATGTAGTCAAACACATCTTTGGAGTGGTGAATAGTTGCGTCTGAGTGTTCTCTATGGGGTGTCAATACAACATATCAATTCAAGTGAAGGAAATCATAGTCATGTCTTTCATCCATAAATTCATTCAACAAACCAACCCGTCTTATCAGATTGAACTAGAAGGAGGAAATGAAATTAATCAAGATCTTCAGCCACTTACAGCTGATTACGGGTCTTTGCACCAGTCAGGTATCAGCTGGGTGAAATGAGCCTGGGCATCAGCAAAACGTGAAGAGATTGCAAAGTGAATGTGGGCCAATTACCAGAGAATTATCAGGCATTGACAATGCCATAGTCAAACTCAACCGGTGGTTTCATAAGTCGACACATTTTTCTTCATCATTTTTCTTTTCATTAAGATTTATCTGTTGCTATTGATGATCTGCTTTATACATTGCTATGGTGTCTCACCTATTATCTCCCATCTTGCTGTAACTGTTTGCCAAGCTGCTCTTATATTATTTAATATTACGAATGCTTAACTTGTTTCATATTTTATAAGGGTGCAACCTTGTGAGATTTTATATATTTATCAAAAACAGAATGAATTGATATATTAATAAAAATGAGAATCATTGTCGTTAATGAGACAAGAACATGATACAGGATAGACAGTAATAGTCCCTATATTGTTAAAATGCTCACACTATATTGTTAATATTATCACACTATATTGTTAATATTATCACACTATATTATTAATATTATCACACTATATTGTTAATATTTTCACTATATTGTTAATATTATCACACTATATTGTTAATATTATCACACTATATTATTAATATTATCACACTATATTATTAATATTATCACACTATATTGTTAATATTTTCACAGCATTGATTATTAATCAGACAAGAAAATGAGACAGTGAAACAGTTTAATGTTATTGCAGCATTCATAATAATGATCATAGCGTATATAAAATAGAAAAAAAAATTTTGGAGGAAGTCTTGTAATTATAAAATATATGAACTCAATAGAAATAAAAATATATAGAAGTCAGAATGATTCAAGTGGACCACCCTAACTTCATGTGCAACCAAGTCGGACAAAGGGCCTTTTTCAGTGAAATATATACCTCCATGTGACCTGGATCATTGAAGTAGTCAATCACGTCAAAAATCTGTTGTGGTTTGAGCCCAACTCGCTTTTGAGCCAGCACAATTAGGGCTCTTTTGTCCATCAATGTGCTGACAAGCACCTGATCATCAGCATTGGTCCACCGGCAGGTAGATTTTTTATGATTGGCCAAAAGCTGAGAGTCAGCCACATGGGAAAAGGAGGTCAATTGAGTGTCATCTTGGGTATCTTAAACATCATTGGAATCACCATCATCTTTGATTAAGTGTGTTTGAGCTGATGGTATCTCCAGGAAAGAATTGGTGGAATTTGAAAAGATGTATTGGAGCCAACCATAGGTATTTGGCTACCGTCTGATCCCATGATCACCCGTTGGGAAGCAGCATTGGTCCACCGGCAGGTAGATTTTTTATGATTGGCCAAAAGCTGAGAGTCAGCCACATGGGAAAAGGAGGTCAATTGAGTGTCATCTTGGGTATCTTAAACATCATTGGAATCACCATCATCTTTGATTAAGTGTGTCTGAGCTGATGGTATCTCCAGGAAAGAATTGGTGGAATTTGCAAAGATGTATTGGAGCCAACCATAGGTATTTGGCTACTGTTTGATCCCATGATCAACCGTTGGGAAGCAGTAATTTCCGCTGGCGGCTTGGTATTGCATAGCACTTCAGTTTCCGCTGGGGGATGGGTCTTGCGTAGCGCTGGTGGCGCTGAATTTTTGGGTGGTCTTCCTTGTGGTGTCATGCTGTTGTTGGACAGAATTGGTATGAAAAAAAGGATGGAGTAAATAGGTGGGTGAGGAATGAAAGAAAAAATGAAGAAGATGAAGTACTTACCTGAGAGCTGGGGTACTTCTGTATTTTCAAAGATGATGAGTTGTTGAGATTCAATATCCTGTTGAAATACACCCAAATAGGTGTATCTCAAGGATTATTGATATTGCAGGCAGTGAGATACGCAAATAGATATTGGATATGAGATATTGAGTTTTCCAAACACTGATTTGGCAGAGTTCCAGTATCTCATGTTCTAAAGATGGCATATGGGTACCCGCTGGCGGGTACCTGGTACACATGCATGGGTACTGCCCTTCATAGAAGGTACCTGCTTTGCGTGTCCCAAATACGGGTACGGGTGTCCATTTCTCCATTTTTTTGTCAGTACCTGCTTCACACCTGTAACATATGCTGGACAGTCCAAAAATATGTTACCAGTGTGGAGGGGGTCACTGGGGATATCCCTCAATGATATCCTTATCAATCCCATCCTCAATCAATCCACCCTACCCCACCTCCTTTCCTCTATCCCTACCACAAACCACACCTCCTTTCATCTATCCCTACCACACCTCGTTTCATCTATCATTGCCTCTATGCCCCGCCCGAATCGCCGTCCTAAAAAAAACCTTGTTGGGAAATTTCCCCAAATCTCAATTCTCCCGTAAATACCCAACCACCAACAAGTCCTTTTTCCGCATCTGATGCAACAGGGGGCCAATCTGAACCTATACACCTGGATGAAGAGCCTACTGGGGAAAGTTTAACCACTCCATCCGCAAGTGGAGGGCTTTCTGGTGCAACTACTGATCAGGAGGAGCTTTGTATGTCTTATCATTAATATTTTTTCAAATTCTGATTCTTTCATGCTAATTTTTTTCTTTCTCTCATTCTTATCTAAACAGGCCAAGCGCAAAGGATTGCGAAGACAGCTGTTAGTACTAGTTATGCATCATACAACACACCCGAGCTATCCGATCATCTTGACAAGCATGAGAGGAGGATGATTGCATATCCATGCAAATTGTATGTTTATTTTCATATTTATCAAAACTATGCTTTGTTTTTTATCTTCATCAAAACCAATGACGATTTTTTTTTCTTATATACAAAACTCTTTGTTAACTTTCAGATGTGGAAAAAAAATCAATCGGCCCACGAACAATTCATATTGCAGTAACTTGCTGAAACATGTGGCATCTTGTGTGAAAAAGAAGCATGATAAGGAGGTCCGTACCCTTGATTTGTTTGGAGTCACGGGTTCTGGAGAGATTGATCCATGTGAAGTAAGCACTTTTACTCTTATTAATATTTGCAATATTTTCATTTGATGGTTTCTGCACACCAGGTAACACAGAAATGTGCAATCTGGTGTGCAGAGGCTGCCAGACCTTTCTCCACGTTGGAAGACAGCAGCCTCAAGAAAATTTTGCACCCAACTGTCCTCAAAAACTTACCAACTCAACGCATGGTCTCCAAAGCCATTCATGTCATTTATACTGCAGTACAGGAAGCCTTCCGGTTGGAGTTAAAGGCAAGCAGATTTCCCTGGATTTAATTTTTATTTCTTCAGTTTCTTATCTTTATTTTTTTATGATAAAACTTCTAATATTTTTATTTTTTAATGATAAAAATTCTTATGTTTTCATTTTTTTTTTATAAAATATCTTAATTATCTGATCATCAGAATCACACATGTGCATTATACCTTGGGATCGATGCATGGCAATCCCCTAATGGGTTCGACATACTCGGAATAATAATATATTGGCTTAATGAGAGCGAAGGGGGTCAGTACAAGCTCACATTTATGCCACTCAATTTCATTCAGTTTTGCCGCAGCCACACTGGCGAGTACTTGGCTGAAACGGTGCAGATGGTGGTTGAAAAATTTGGTGTGGCAAGCAAGGCACGTGTTTTATTATCTTTTGCCTTGTTGTACTCATTTTTCAAAACGTCGGAACTAATGTTTTTCTTTGGCCAGATTTATGGCACTGTGTCAGATAATGCGTCCAACAATTCAGTTATGGTCAATGAGCTAAAGAAGTTAAAATGGCCTCACTTCAAAGGAGAACCTCATTGGATACACTGCTTTGCTCATATAATGAACCTTATTGCTAAAGCCATTCTAAAGCCATTTGGACAAACAAAAAGAAAAAAAAAAGAAATTACAGACGAGTTAATTGATCTATCTGATGATGATAGCAAATCTGATGGTGCTGAAAAGCAGATTGTGCTGTAAGCATTCAATCAAGGCGTACTCATAATTTATTTCCATTAAAACTTTTTCTTTTCATTAAATATTTTTGTTTGTTTGTTTTTTTAGGTACACCAAAGGTAGGGAGAATGATAGCGAATCAGAAGATGAAAATTGGGACAAGGGTATCACTCAAGGAGACAAAGCGGATGAAAATGATGAATTAAATACAGTTGATATCCAAGATGTAAGTGATGAAGATGAAGAGATCAACCAATACACATCTAATACTTGCCAACAAACTCTAGCAAAGGTGAGTTGGTCAAGATTCTATTTTTTAGTTTTCCTTAGCATCAAAAATACGGGTTGAGCTTCTGTTCTTTGTTCACTGTAGGATAAAAAATACCCCAACAAAGAATGGCTCTATCTAACATTTTTTGATTCAATTTTTTTTATCAAGTTTTGTGTGATTGCCCGTAAGCTGAAAAAATCACCTAACTCAAAATCACTGTTTACTGATTTATGCAAAGAAAAAAACTGTGATAAGCCGCATACAATCGAACAAGATGTTTGTACCAGATGGAACTCAACTTTCATTCAACTCAACAGTATCATCAGATGTCACTCAGCCCTTTAAGTACTTTTTTCCATTTTATTCTTCATTCCTCTTCCCCTTCATTAATTTCCAACCAATTTCTTTGTTGAAAAAAAAATGTTTTTTTTTAGTGTTGAATGGCAGCAGGACAAAAAATTTGGACTCAATCGCAAAGATCAGATAGACAACAGCAATGTTGAGTTGGCTAAAGATTTGGCTGCTGTCTTGCAGCCTTTTTTTGATATAACACTTCAGGTATCAGCACAAGGATCACCTCGGCTATCACACGTTGTAGTTTTCAACAATCAAATAACTGAGCATCTCTCCACTATCATAAATCAACCATCTTACCCTCCTGCCTTAAGGAATGTGTGCCGTGCCGGTTTGAAGCTCACAAATAAATATTATACTCTCACTGATTGCTCACCCCTTTACCGAGTGGCCATGAGTGTGTTTTTGTTTACATATCTTGATTCGATCATCTTTTTTAATTTTTTTTTTCAAGACTGACTCAAATTAATTTGGATTGTAACAGTTCTCCACCCGTCGCTCAAAGATGAATACTTCAAAATTTCTGGTTGGGATCAACAGTGGATTGACGACGCAATTTCTCACACACGCGAGATGTGGATCAATCACTATAAGCCCAAACCAATACCATCAACTGCCAAACCAACCA
>JNCO01005725.1:0-13826 GCA_000785685.1 Uromyces viciae-fabae | reverse complement strand
TAAAATAAAATAAAATAAAATAAAATAAAATAAAATAAAATAAAATAAAATAAAATAAAATAAAGATAAAATAAAGATAAAATAAAAATAAAAATAAAATAAAAATAAAATAAAAATAAAATAAAAATAAAAATAAAATAAGAATAAAGAAGAGGAAAAAATCTGACTCTCAACCTTGAAAATCCTCTTCAACTCTGAAAATCCATATCAATCTTCACCACTCAAACTCATCAGTCACTGGTTTAAATTTTTCCTCCTTTTTTTCAATCCATCATGGATACTCCCATGATGGGATCAACTCCAACCCCACCTCAAAATGAACAAACCCCTGAACTCACTTGCCCTAGTCTTGATTTACTCAAAAATATCTCAAAAAAAACTAAAAATGGATACATTATTTCTTTTGAAGATCACTCAAAGCTTATGAACAGAGAACAATATTTTTTTTTTTAATTTCAACAAAATGCTTAAAGCAGAAAAAGAACAAGAACAAAAGAAAAATAAAGAAGACTTAAAAGCACAAAAAAAAAAATATGATACTATTTTAAATAATCTAACTGAAAAAATAGAAGAACTGAACAAAAAAAATCGAAATTAATGAAAAAATATTTTTTTTTTTAATTTCAACAAAATGCTTAAAGCAGAAAAAGAACAAGAACAAAAGAAAAATAAAGAAGACTTAAAAGCACAACAAAAAAAATATGATACTATTTTAAATAATCTAACTGAAAAAATAGAAGAACTGAACAAAAAAAATTGAAATTAATGAAAAAATAATCAACTCACACAAGAAAGATACCATACAAATGCTCCAACAACCCACTCCCACCCTCCAATCTACAACTAACCTTGCTCCGTATCCACTGCCAGCCCGTCCGGTCAATGCTACATTTAGCTGGAGCAAAGTTGCCGGCTGGAATGGCCAGCGGGCTTCGCTAGAACAAACAAGCAATTTTAGACAAGCTCTGACAACACCAGGAATTTACCCGCCGCCTTTAAATCAACGGGTAATGCATCCAAGGCAAACCTTGGATGCATTACATCAATCTCACTTAATGCCAGCACCACCACCGACCAACAGTTTTATTAACCAATTTAAGCCAGGTTACTTTATCATCCGCCAAATCAAAAATGCCGATCCGTGTTCTGGAATGACACCCGCTCAAATAACTACCAGGGTCAACGAGACCCTGGCATCTTTCCCTGACCTTGTCGACAACGTTATGCCGACGGTCCGAGGCGCCGTCAAGCTGCAATCAGGCGATATAAATTTTTTTACTAAAACAAGACGATTAGCACTATGGTTCCTACAAAACAAGCATAGGTGGACTCACCTCAGCGACTCAACCTTAATCACTAAACCTAGCCCATTCCCTGTACTTCTCCATTCTGTACCCATTCTTTTTAACATAGAAAACAAACAACAAATAAATGAATTCTTAAATAAAAATGACCTTAATGAACAAGATATTCTCAACATAAGATGGCTGGGAAATCCCCATGAAAGCAAAAAATCTCATGGAACAATAGTCATATACTTTTCTGAAAAAAATATTTCTACTCAGATAGAAAGAGGAGGCCTCTTTTTTATGTCCAATTACATGAAGGGAGCCCACTATGTCAAAGCTCCTACACAATGCTTCAACTGTCTTGAAGTGGGCCACACGCTAAACGTTTGCAAGAATGATCCACTCTGCTCTAAATGTGGGGAAAATCACAACACACAAGAATGTAATGAGTTTGAAACAGATACAATCAGATGCTTTAGGTGCATTAACAGTGAAAAGGAAAATTCAAATGAAGAAAATCAAATAGACTATGATGATTTAAGATATAGACACAAGGCCACAAGTAATGTATGCCCACTCAGAAATAAAAATATTCTAAACAAATCAATCAATCCTCACTCTAAAGAATAATATTTCCACAAGACAACCAACAATTTAAAAAAAAAAAAGAAAAAAGAAGATCAAATCAATCTTACTTTAAATAAAATCAAATGAAATAAAATCAAATTAATCATACAATACTTCTAAATATCATCAAAACAATTAAAAAATTTTATGATTTCTTATATTCAGTCTATAATTTAAAAGTAGGAGTACTCCTTCATTTCCTTTCCTTTTTTTATTTTTTTTTTTATTTTTTTATTTATTTTTATTTTTATATATATATATTGTTTTTCTACGCAAAAATAATTTCTTTTCTTTTTTTGGTTGCCGTAGCTATAGAATTAGATTGAGGGTCATCATCAACATTGCCTTGAGGTTGAGTTGGGGTATCAGGGGCAACAGGAATGTCCGATTCACGTTGGGGGTCAGCGGTGCTGGACATCTCCTTGTCCGAAATTAAGGGATCCCGATCGATTAAGATGTTGGAGGTGGAAGGAGTGGAGGGTGGGTGTTTTCTGGGCGGGCAGCAAGGCATTTTTGGGAGAAAGAATATATGATATTATCATGTATGATATCATTGCTAGGAGTAGGGGCCCAGGCAGCCTGCAGCAGCCAATTCCCTAGGGGCATCCGGTAGCGGAGTATCAAACCGGGTCAAAATAGTGACCCGGATCTGCACACCTGCTGCCCGCACCCGGCGTGCCAGTTTCCAAAAATGCCGTGCCCCAACCCGCAGCGGGTCCCTTCAGGTCCCGGGTCTGCCATGGCCGACCCGGCCCATTTCCCAGCCTGAGCCCCCCATGATTATAAAGAGCATTAGACCATCCGCATTCGACCGGTTGGGCTAAGCTGACCGGTGGTGTTTCCGCACTGGGCACCGGTTAAGCACCGGTTAAACCAACAAATTGATAAAAATTGGCTAACCTCCTACAAATTTGTAGGAGGTTAGAGCATCCACAATCGCTCTCCAACTTGGGCTTGTTAGCTAAAATTAGCGAGGGGTTTCCACAATCATCACAGTTTAAGCCCTCTGTAACAAATGAGCTCGTCAATTCTGTAAAAATTTCATCAAAGTTATCAGAACTTGACGAGGCTCATTATCTCCAAATTCGCTAGCCACTCTTCAACTCCGATCATACAACAACCACACAAAAAAGAAAAAAATGGATGAACCAAATGAACAATCCAATCTCACCGCACCAACACCATAAAAAAAAAAACGAGTGGGTTGAGGAAAAAATTAAAAATGGAGTTGATGAGTGATTTTAATAGATGTGCATGGCTGTGCGGGATGCTCGTTAGCTTTGCAAACGAGTGGATAAACCCAGAATGATTGTGAGGGGGACTCGTTAAGCCCCTCTGCAGCTAAGGATTTTGGCTAACGGGCGCTACCTACTGAAAATCCCGCGAGCGATTGTGGATGCTCTTAGTCGGTTACGGATTTAACAAAGTTAAATCCATACTCCTCCTGCAAAATCTCCGCTTGACCTCGGTAACCGCTACAGTTGCGCAAGGCATCCTACTGTACAGAGTCGCCCGCAAACTCAAATTTGTCACGCGGGCCCGTTTTGTTTAAATTATTTCTACTATTTTATTATTTTCTCTCTTTTCTGCATAACATATTTTATAAAAAATTTTCTTTTCGCGCATTTCCATGATATAAGTTTTCAGACCAGCCGTTTTTTTTTTTTTTTTTTTTGAGCCTCAGATTACGAACATGTTCTTAAATATGTAGTTTACAGCCATGGGGTATGGACTTACATATTCTAAACCCATATTTAAGGCAATATCAAGTCTATAAACAGCTATAAGCACATGAATATGGGCATTGGAGTGGCTCTGGGTTTTTCTTTTTTTTGTTTCTTTTTTTTTTTTTTTGCTCTTATGACATGATGATGAGGATTCAAATGTGTTTATTCAAGAAGAAACAAAAGAAAAAAGTGAGATAGAAACACATGAAACAAGCAAAAAGAATAAAAAATGAGATCAAAGCGAGCGAAACAAGAGTGAGACGAGAAGGAAGCAAGAGCAAAGCGAGAGAAGAAAAAGAAGAAAAAGAAAAATTAATACATAAAATCAATAAATATACATCAGGAAATAACATTATTAAATAAAGTTAACAGTTTATATTTTTAAACTATCATTTTTAATTCTTAATTCTTCTCTTTTTTTTTATTAAAAAAAATCTACAAAAAGCGAAAGGAATTTTATTTGGTTTTAACTATTTAGAAAAGTTAATTAAAACTGAACGAAAAAATTCATACATACATACGAAGTGAGTTATTCTTCATCCGATGTATGTAGAAAAAAAAAAGAAGAAAAAGTGATGAACGAAAGTAATTTTATTATATCAAACAAAGAGATGAAAATTTTTGACAAAAGGAGAAGAAGAAGTGGGGATGGAAGTAGCAAATAATGACAAAAAAAAAATATATGGAGAAAAAAACAATTGAATGCAAAAAAAAAGTGAGAAATCATTGGCTCTTCAATGGTTTTAAACAATTCAAGTCGTTTTCACTATCATCCGAATTAACGAAAAGTTTGCTGGATTGAATAGTTCGTTTAGTTATCCTAGATTTAGCTTCTTCTGTTGTCATTCTAGTTCCCATCAGTACATCCCAATGAATGAAATAAGGCTGTGAAAAATTCGATTTGATTCCGAATTGTTGATGATGGATATCGTGGTAAGCCGCATTATTTCCTAATGAAACCCATCGACAAACAACCATTATTTTTTTGAATTTTGTAATAATAATTAAAGCAAGAAAAAAAAAAGGTAAAAAACCAACCAAAGAGATGTTGAAAAGGGTCAAAGGGTAATGCCAAACCACAGTGGTCATCGACAGTTTTAGCAGTACTAATCCCGAACAAAACTGTAGCTTGTCTGACCGACATTCCAGATGCCCAATGAGCAATCACGGCACCTAATGTGTCCAAGATAAACCCCTCAACTGGGTGGTTATATAGTGCTCCAAATGAGTATGGACAATACAACCGATGGTGAACTGAGTGAATGTATTTGTACAAAAATTTGTTGGTGTGGAATGCTCGGTGCCAGAAATATTGCCATGTATCTAGTACGAATCTACATATACATATATATATATATATTCACACATGAATTAAAAAAAAATTCAATCAGTCAGTTTAAAAAAAAAAGAAAAAAAAAAATTGGGGAGCCAGAAAAAGAAAGAAAAAAGTATAATCTTACGAAGCCCAGAGGAATTGAAGAGTTGGAAATCCCCACCAATAAGACCATTGAGCGAGGGATTGACCGTAGTTAGACAGAATATAGAGAGCATGCTTTGGAGGAAAGAGGATTTGAACGATAGCAGAGGTGTAAAAAGCGTAAGGTTTCATTTCATTCAAGTAATCACGAACAAGTACAGTAGAGGGTTCAGAGTCCAGATAAGCTACACCCAGGGCAGTTTGAACAAGTTGTTGAAGGATAACAGCTTTGATAACTTGAGTGGGAGTTACACGATTCCTAGCTTTAACTTCCTCTGGTTCATGAAGTCTATACTTTTCAATCCAAGGTATTTGCATTAAGTCTAGACTAGTGAAGATAATTGAAACTAGCCAATACGCTAGTAATGGTACAATTACTGCCAGTAGTGGGTCACTCAGACCAGGCAATACTTCGGTTCGATGAAAGTGATAAATAGGGAATTTGACTTGGGTAGGTTGAACAACATGTTCTATGAGAGTTGAGTTGAATTGCATTTCTTTCAATTGAATGAGCGACGATAGTTTGGTTTCGTTTCGTTTTTGATTTTTGATTTTTTAGTTTTCTATCTTTTGGATAGAAATGAATGGTAAAGAGAAGAGGAGAAAGTTGCTGTGTAAAAATCATCTGAGTTAATGTATACCTTAGGGGAATCATTTCGGGTTGCCGCGGCAATAATGTATTACTGGTTTTTTTTAAATACAATTAAAAATATGCTGGTCCATTTAGAAGGATGTGAACAATCATCTTCTTACAAGCATCCAGTGAAGTCCGGTGCATGCATGTTGACTTTTTTCAATTTAAAACAAATGCAATTAATTGTTGACACAAGAAATCATGTCCAAGTGTTAGATTGAGAAAGAATGGGGAGGAGAACGAAAATAGATAAACATGCAAGATGATCAAAAATAATGAAATTAACAATTTACAAGTTGTTGTTTTTTTGGACGGGGTTTGGACGTCAACAGTGGGTCCGGTGCAACTCTTTTCGCTCAGAAAAGAGCTGATGCTCTCCTAATTTTAGGGTTAATGCTAAATGGATTGAACATTACGCACAAAACTATGGAAATAAGCAAAAGTAAGCACCTTTTCTACTATTCAGGCATGATATATATATATATATATAGGACTATAAAAGCAAATGAGTAAGCACCTTTTCTACTATTCAGGCATGATATATATATATATATATAGGACTATAAAAGCAAATGAAAAAAAAAACAGAAAAACAGAAAAAAATAGAATAGAAAAAGAATTGATAATGTGGAATCACCATGGGAAAACTGGGCTCTCCCGCTGTCCAGTGACACCAAAAGAACAAAGGGGCCCTTTGTACTTTTGGTGTCACTGGTCAGCCAGTGAGCCCGTTTTTCCCATGGTGAATCAAATCTAAATGTTTGAATAATGATTTTTTTTTTTGTGAAATTGGTTACATAAAAGCCCTAAAGCACCATTATCTGAGTGTCTATATTTCAAATCATTTAAATCTAATTCTTCACTAAAATAATGGGGTGTGTTTTTCGCAATGATTAATAAATCAAAAACAGCGATAAAATCCATTCTAAATTTGTTGAATTTGTATTTGTTGAGATTTTTGCCATATTTATTGCAGAGGGGTTCATTTTTGAAACATCTAAAAGTATTTTTGGTCTATGAATTTTGAACCATCTAATTGGAGCCCTGATATAATTGAGTGACTTTCACATAGAGGGATTTAAAGAAAAATACCTCTTTTACAAATATGTGCTGAAATGATTTCCTCAAGAAAATTAATTACTAAAGAGACATGTAGTTTTTGTCTATCAAAAGGATTATTTAACAAATTTATTTTATAGACTTATTCATAATATTCTCCTGGAATAAAAAGTTAAGGTGTTCCAAAAGATCAGGGGAAAATTAAATGGGTTCAAAGTGAATTATAACTGGAAATACTTCTGGTTTTGTAATTAAAGAGGTGTCAAAAAGGTGAGTCCACTTTTGTTTATTGTGATTATTAAAGTAACCAAGATAATATCTGTTTTGATTTTGCATAACATTTCAAATCTCCAGATCATAAGATTGAAACTCCTTTGACTTGAATTGGTGTGCTGTCAAGAGTAGCTGCATTTAAATCATTGGATTGGTGTGCTCAATTACAGATCATAGTTTTACATTGTCAGTTTCATATATGTTTACATAGTTTTTTCCAGATATGTACAAGTATTCCCCCAGAGCCAAACCCGTGAGACTTGAGTTTACCTAGTTTGTTTGCATTGCACCCACCGATTTTTTTTTTTCATCTCTCACGTAGGGTTTTCTCATTTGAATTCTCTTTTTTTTGTCTCCCATAAATTTTTCTACCTGGTATCTACCCCTTTTTTTTATCTCTTGCTTAGGTTTTGATTGTTTTAATCTCTTGTTTTATGTATCTCAATTTTTTTTTACACACCATCACAAAAAATGGAGCAAACCAGGTGAGTTGCTTTCACAGGAACAAAGGGGTCCCTTTTTTCTTACCAAAGCAACCAACCTTGGTTGCTCCATTTTTTCTTGTGGTGACAGTATCTACTGTTTTTTATCTTTCACTTAGGGTTTTTTTTTTCAATTATTTTTGTTTTATGTCTCTGGTGTTTTTTTCACCGGTTTCTAATTTTTTTTGGTCTTGGTTTAATTTAATTTTTTTGTTTGTTTTTCAGCAATTAAAAATCAAAACAAGTTTAATATGCATGATGAGTTTTGAATGAGTTGACTAAATATTTAGCAAAAATAAAACAAAACAAATACCGCCAATTAAGACTAGATGATAAACTGGAGGAAGAGGTTACAACAACCAGCATGGAGAATGACTTGAAAGAGTTTTAATGAAATAGAGAAGGAGATTCAAACACCAAGCAAGGTGAATGACTTGAATTTAAATTATTTTAAGACAGGACTGGGGGTTGCAGAAAATGGATAACTCAATTGAGTTGCAACAGGATCTGTTTGTCTCTTACAGTTGCGCGCAGCATTCTACTGTATAAAGTTTTTGGGTGTCCCAAGGGGGGGGGGGTTATTTGTCAGAATGATGTCCAGACTGGGTAGTAAGACAACTTGTTACTAGTCTTCAAAGCTCAAAATTCACATGAGTGAAGGCAATCAAACAACAAGGGACTTACATACGTTAGGGTAAAAAGGCACAGAAAGCTCAATGGAAGAGGCAACAGCACAAAAAAAAAGACTAGATGTGTCACCCACCAAATCCAAAAGATCTGAAAACAAATTAAATAACAAACTAACTATTAGTGCAGCAGACCTATTCATAATTGATTTAGAAAAATACAGTGAAGGATCCATTGTTGTTGATTTTGATTTGGAAGTGAACCAAACAATCACTATTGACAATGAAGAAGATGAAATATTGGAACTTCAAGTGCTAGAGATTGAAGAAATTAATCAAGCTGACAATATCATGGAATTTTTCTGTCCCTCTCAAGATGATGATGATTCCAGTGATGAGAAGAATTCAAAGATCATGAACCTCTACAATTGCTCTGGTAAATTTTTCAGAAGGATGTTGTTCAGAATCATAAACCAGAATTGCCTTTCTTTCAAAAATTGAAATGCGGAAAGTGTGGTTATCAAAAACCCAGAGAACACCATAATTAAACCTCAAGAAAGCTGCTCACACCACCAATGCCTAGACAGACCAAGCACAACCACATCAAAAAGCACAATTAAGCTGTTGGAAAAAAACAACATGTTCTTCAACTGGCTCAAGAAAGATGTTAATGTACCTTCTGCAACTTTTGAAAGTGACTTAGAATCTCCAATGGACACCACACCCAATTCAGAATTCTCCCAAAGCAATGTTGCTAACTATAATTCTGTTTAAATTTGTCTTACCAAGCAAATTAACAATTATCTCTCTTCAAATAAAGTTAAGTATTCAGGTCCAGCTGCACACATTCAAGCCAAAGCAGAAAGTTGATGGAAAGAACTTAAAGAGGGAATCCAATTTTCCACCAAATTCTACAAGAAAAAAGCTGCTCAAGAAAAACATTTCCACTATCCCCAGGCGAAACTTTCTAACTTGAATGGGTTCAACTACTTACACAAGCAATACACCCTAAAGCAGATACCTAAACCTTCTCTCAAGGCCTTCCTCAAAGATGCACAGTCTTCAGTCAGAAGGAATTTTTCATCCACTGATGATCCAAAATATCCACAAAGTGCAATATATCATTCAAGTAAGATAGCAAATCAAGCAACCTATATAGTTAACAACAAGGAGATTTCCATCAAAAATTGTGGAAATAAATCAAACCATAATTTACTTATTAACAACCTCAAGATACAAGATACACTCATCACTTGGTCTGCCTCTCAAGTTCCTGGTGAAGTGGGCTTATTTTTTTTTATACAAAAAAACCTTTTCATACGTTGGAGCTAACTGGTGAATCAGTTTTTCTAGGTTACTCCAGAAACATTTCAAAGATATTTTGTAGACTCACTCTTAACCCAGCTTGGAAGAAAAAACACCATTGCACAAAGTACAATTACTTCTTAGATGGTTAAGCTAGGCTCCACTCCCCAAGCTTATAAAACATCACTTTATTTTGATGGTCATGAAAGGCCGGATTTTATTATCTCTAGAAGGAAGTATGTTGAAGAGTAGAAGAAAGACCAAAGCCTCTCCCAGATTTACAGAGGTGAAGATTTTGACATCCTAGCAACAGCGGGTAGTTAGGGTACTTTACAATATCTTCCCGTGTTCAGTACAGTACCACTTGTAGTTAATTTTTTCTTTGATACTGTTACTTGTGACAGTGCCCCCCCTTTTTTTTTTATTGTACCTCTTTTATTTTTATATTGTTTTGAAATGCAGATAAAGTATAGATGAAGCGAAAAAGATAGTGTGATATCATATCGATAACACAAAAAAGATAGTGTACCATACCTTTGAATTTGATGGCACAGAGGCCAATATTTTCTTTGGCCCAGTAACTCTATTCTTATTCCTATCAATTTGATCCTATTATGATATCCCCAATTGGATATATTGAAATCCTCCATTATTTCCAATTGAAGTTCTGATCCAATTTCTTATTTATTTTCCATTATAATTTCTCCTTTCTCAAAGGACTCATCAGTACCCCAAGCAAACTGGTCTTCTTCACAAGGTTATCCTTCCCAATCCAAGCATGACCCTGAAAGCAGCCATGCCTTCTACAAATCTGATCAATCTCAGAACCAGACTACAAAGCACCATTTTTCATGTGTATCATCAATTGTCTTAGAACCAAACATGGTGACTCCAGGGTTCAATTAACTTGCCCAATCTTCAAAATTCATAATCATAAACAAAATGCCCCAGCTGAGCCATCATCCAATTCAGAAGAATCAGAATCAGACAACCAAACCTCTCAAACTCAGTCCACTGCACCCGCATCAAAAGCCAATCCTCTGAGAAAGAAAAATAAACAAACAAAAAATGTAGAAAATAAAAAAAAATCAGTCTCCACTTCATCCAATAGTAAAAAAGTCAGAGGTACCAAAAAATAAAAGGTGCAGAAAGAGTCTGAGGTAAGTCCCTTCAATCACCTAGTATTTCGGTTTGTTTTTATTTTATAGATAAAAAAAAATTGACCTCATCATTTTTTTTTTGAATGAAGGCAAAAACACCTGAAGAAACTTATGACTATGACCAAGATAGCAACAACTCAATAGTTTTAAAACTACCCCAAGGGGAGAAGAAGCAGCTTAAGAATAAATTTGCGCTGTTCAAAGATTAATTTTGAGCCACCAGTGTGTAAGGAAGGCAACAGGAAGGGTACGGCACTCAGTCATAAGTGCAAGTGGTGCTCTGGTGTCTAATGTGGCCATTCCACATCAAACACCAAGTTAAGATCTCATTGCAATAGATTTACCCCACTTGAAAAGAGCAACCGTGGCTGTGTAAACCATGATAAAGCCAAGGATCCAGGTATCAAATTCTCCCCTTCAGTTTATAAAATACACAAGGTTGAAAAGAACCCTAATGGTGATGCCGAGAAGACCAGATTCAAAGGTTTCCTTCAGGCGCAAACCATCTTTTTTAACCTTGTGCTGAACTGGATCCTTATGATTTGGCACATCAGGCAAGCCCTACCTTGGTCATGGATTGAGGGCTCATACCTTAGAGCAGTGTTCCAGTATGCCAACAGCCAAGCTGTACTCCATCACCAACAATGGTCTGTGGATGAGTCAAAAAGATTCTACTCAATGCTCAAGTCACAAGTATTTGCCAAGCTGCATATGAGTTACAATTTTTTCTATTTCAAATCTGATGCTTGGTGACTGATTTAAGCACAAATAATTAGAATCTAAATACACATTTAACTCTTGTCCACAATTTCTGGACAACAAAGGTAAACCAATATGCATTTATTGGTGTGGAAGTGGCCTAAATTGATTCAGAGCGGAAGTATACCGTCTGGCATCTTGCATTGAAAATGATACCTTGGAGGCACACTGGGGACTTATTGGCCCAATCAATTTCCACTCTCTTTAAAAAAAACCCTTTTTCAAAAGATGGGTTGTGATGAATTTTTAATAAAATTTCTGATAAAAAAAAAACCAGACTGAGAAGGAAACAAATGAGCAAAAAAATAGATCAGAAAAAAGTGATAAAAAAAGAGATGATGAAGATAACAAACCACTGAAAGATAATTTTTATTTTTAAATAGTGGACTTTGAGGATCAAAAAATAAAATAAAATATATGAGGCAGACTAAGAATAAAAATGGAATAGAATGAGTAAAAATAGAAAATAGAATTTAACAGTTAAAGAGAATTGGTTCTTTTGGATTCAAACAAAGATAAAAAAGAAATTGAAAAGAAATACTAAAAGAAAAAAAGCAGGTGGAAGGACACTAGGCTTTGTTGAAATTTCAGCTCTTATTTGTGACTCTCACGTACTCGAGATATTTTCTGAAGTTCTTACTTTAGTCAATCCCAAATTAGTTATAGTTTTAGTCTAGTAATATGCTAAGTAGCATATTGAAGTTAAATAAATTTAAGTAGTCTAGTAATATTTTAGTTAAATATTGATGTTAAAACTTAGTCTAAATTATGTTAGTTACATAAATCAAGTCTAATTAGTTTAAGTGGGATAGTTTCTCATTAGTGTCTTCTAGTTGAAGTAAAATAGTAGTCTTCTCTTGGAAGTAAAAGTATTAGTCCTTCTTGTTGTTGAAGTAAAAATAGTCTTCTAATGGAAGTAAAACCAGTTATTCTAAGTAGAAGTAAAAATAGTAGTATCAGAATCATATTGCATATTCATTTTGTAAATACTATAAGTTTAGTATTATAAAATAATGAAATAAAAATCATTGATTCAGAAGAACTCTTCTCTTCTCTCCTGAGTCAATCCGAGTGAAATATTACTTGTATCTCCTCCTCCTTCCTTCTAAATCAGTCACAATCTTCTTGTCCTTACCCAGTCAGTCGAGCATTCGACTTTTTGGTTAAATTTCCTCCACAAATTCTTATTCTTAAGTCAAAAATTCAACACGGTTAAAAACCTTCTCACTGACTTCCTAATCATCTCTTAAATATATCTCTAAATAATCATGGCTTCTGACTCGTTGAAAACCGGAGTTTCCAGGAAACTACTCCTCACGGATGACAACTATCACATCTGGTCCATATCGATGGAACCAAAATTGGATGGTATCGATGCTCTTGATCTTGTCCTTGGTAACTTAGTAAAAAGCGAAAAAGACAACAATCTCACCGCTGCATATGACACAGTAAACAGAAAAGCATACATCTTAATCTTCGACTATCTACATCCCAACACCATTTCTCAAGTTGCTGGTCTTCTTACTTCGGAAAATAAAAGAGACAGAAAGAAACTTTGGGAAACTCTAAAAAATCTCTATATGCCTGATGACTTTGTCAATCAGACACTCACATTTCATAAGTTTGACATAATCAAATGGACAGGGAAAATGGACGAGTTTGTTAACAACTTAAGAACAGCGATTCATAAAATGAGGCTAGTTCAATTCAAATTTCCTGATTCTTCAATCATCATTCTCTCCCTTGAAAAACTTCCGTCTCAGTTTAATCATCTCAAGAAATCAGACGACTATCGAGGAAAGAACACAGAATATCTCATGAAACGGCTTCTTCAAGATTCCGCTCAAGATCAGATGAGTCATTCTAAAATTCAAGACGATGCCGATCAAGTGACCATGCACTCGCTTCACATGTTTCGCTTACCAACCTGCACTCATTGCAATCGAGTAGGCCATCACATCACCAAATGCTGGGATAAACATCCCGATCTAGCACCAAAGCCTGCTCATACCAACAAGACTGATTCAACTCAAAAAGAGTCACATTACTTTTCCTTTTGATGGTCATAGTTTTTTTTTATTTCGTTTGGTCTCAATTCAATCTATCAGTTTCACTAAATAAAATAAAAAAAATAAGATAAAAAAAAAAAAAAAAAACATTAAACCATAAAAATCTTTAGTTATAAATCTATTACTCAATTCAAATAATTCTCATCGTTATAATATATACATTTAAAAAATTATAATAAAATAAAATGAAATATATAAGATAAAATAAAAATTAATCAACTAGAGTTAATAGTAATTCCTCTCGCACATTACAGTCAAGCGGGCGTGTTGAAATTTCAGCTCTTATTTGTGACTCTCACGTACTCAAGATATTTTCTGAAGTTCTTACTTTAGTCAATC
>KN362355.1:0-11993 GCA_000785685.1 Uromyces viciae-fabae | reverse complement strand
CCACCTCACCTTACTTCTTCTCTGAATAAAGTTAATTGGGAGCCTCCTCAAATTAGTGCAGAAAGTTATAATAAAATTAGAATGTCTTCAAATGGAGCTGCAACTAGATCATCCCAACAAAAGCAAAAACAGGTCAGAATTGATGAAACTCCAATGGAAATTGATAGAGAAGAAAATTCACCTGGCTTAATTCGTTTTTCACCCCATCAAGAAGAAAGAATTGTTTAACCAAAAGAAAAGTCAGGTGCTAAACAAAAAGAAGAGAAGAAACCAGTTAAACAATTAATCAGTGATCTATAAAACAGTAAAATCCCAACTACTTTCTCACAAATCAACAGCATATACTGAAGCTGTCATTGAAAATTTAGCTGACAAACTTCAAGCAAATAAAAAATCTGGACTCACATATATAAGTAATAATCCATCAGCAAATACCAAATCCTCACCAACTATGATTCTTAATGAAAATGAGGAAAACAATTCAGATCCATGTTATTATTCTTGTGCCTTACGATTTGTGGATGCTGTAGTAGAGGATTCTTGTGTGGAGTTTTTAGTAGATTCAGGTTCTATGGTTAATTTAATTTCTCAAGCTTTAGCTGAAGACCTAGGATTACAAATGGTGGAAGTTAGTATTCAGATGACAGGAATAGGAGGAGAAAGGTGTGATATTGTTTGAGTAGTAAAAAATTGTTCATTAATGATTGGAAAATTTAGTGGAAGAGCTCACCTTTTTGTGTCACCAAGGGTCAAGCAAAGTATTTTGGGAAGACCTTTTCTGTTTGATTACAATTGTTCATTAGCATATCACAAAGAAGGAGAAAGACTTTTATTTGAAGCTGAAGCAGGAAGAGTTATTACTATACCCTGAGCAAAAGTAGGACATGGTAGAGGATGGGATAGAAAAAAAAAAACCTGCTTAAAATGAACCTTGGTCAAATTAATCAGTCTTTTTTATAGAATTGGGCACTCTGGCAAAGGATCATTCATCTAGACTTGCAGGAATTTGGTTCTAGAGTGACCCATTTTAGTTTTATCTGCTTAAATAGTTTCATACTAAAAATAATCATCATTTCTTCAATTTTATTTTATCTACTAAACAAAGCACAAAAATACCTAAAAAGTTTAAAAATCAAAAATCAAAAACATTATTATTTTCCAATTTATTTTTCCAAGATTCATTAACTCAAGAAAAACCAATTAAAGAAATCATAAATTACAAAGACATCAAGCAACTTTTATATGAAGGACTTAATCCAGGGTGCCAATATAGATTCTGTGAAAGCTGGAGGGAAGGGGAATTATGGTGTATGACTAAATATAAATCTGTTGGGAAAAAAGTTAAACCTTTAAATGAACCAATCCCACAATTTTTAAACCCACCACTTAAAAGACCAGCATTATCAAGAGACCCTTATGAAACACCAGTTACACCTTATCCACCTGAATTCAAGCCAACAATTAAAATCACTACAGAAAGATTGAAGGTGGTCAATTTTGGTCCAGAAGGATGGTTGAGGAAATTAAATTATTCTTGAATCTAATAGTGATCAGGGAAAAGGTTTTTCCTTTCTGTCCAGAAGAAAGAGGCTTGTTAAAACATAGTTATGGCTTACCTTACATTATTCCAGTAATAGACCATCAACCTTGGGAAAAAAGGCCTATACCAATACCTGGATCAGCCAAGGAGGAATTCATTGAATTAGTTAGAGAAAGAGTTAGAACTGGATTATATGAACCTTCTAATTCCAGGTATTCAAGCCCAGTCTTCTGTGTAAAGAAACCTGATGGTAAATTCAGAGTTGTTCATGACTTACAAGGCTGGATCAGCCAAGGAGGAATTCATTGAATTAGTTAGAGAAAGAGTTAGAACTGGATTATATGAACCTTCTAATTCAAGGTATTCAAGCCCAGTCTTCTGTGTAAAGAAACCTGATGGTAAATTCAGAGTTGTTCATGACTTACAAGAACTAAACAAGGTCACCATTAAAGATTCAGGTTTACCCCCAGCTACTGAAGACTTTGTGGAATCATTTTCTGGAAGAGCATGTTATGGATTAGGAGATATAATGGGAGGTTATGCTGAAAGGCAACTGGCAGAGGAATCAAGACCACTCACAACATTTGATACCCCTCTAGGAAGATTTAGATTAACCAGATTACCTCAAGGTGCCACTAATTCTGTTGCTGTTTATCAGGCCCAAATGATGTGGATATTGCAAGATTAAATCCCTGAATATGCTGGAGTATTTATAGATGATGGAGGAATCAAAGGACCTAGAAGTGACTATGGTGGAGCTGTTTCGAAAGAAAACCCCAACATCAGGAAGTTTATCTGGGAATTTTCTATTACTCTAGAAAGGATTTTATTTAGAATAGAAGAAGCTGGAATCAGGAATCACTGTCTCTGGCAAGAAGTTTGCTTGTTGTGTGCCTGCACTGCATATAGTTGGGCATGTAGTCTGTAAAGAAGGAAGAAAGGTTTCAATCAAGAAGAAAAATAAAGTACTCACTTGGCCCAGCCCTATAAATGTTACAGAACTTAGAGGTTTTTTAGAAGTGGTTGTTTATGTTATAATTTTCATTAAAAATTTATCAGAAATAGCAAGTCCACTTAGAAAGCTCACTAGGAAGGATGAAGAATGGGTATGGAGTAATTCTTGTGAAGAAGCTTTTGTTAAATTAAAAGAAATAGTAGGAGAGGACATTACTCTAAAGAAGATCTGGAAAGAAGTTTGCTTGTTGTGTGCCTGCACTGGATATAGTTGGGCATGTAGTCTGTAAAGAAGGAAGAAAGGTTTCAATCAAGAAGAAAAATAAAGTACTCACTTGGCCCAGCCCTATAAATGTTACAGAACTTAGAGGTTTTTTAGAAGTGGTTGTTTATGTTATAATTTTCATTAAAAATTTATCAGAAATAGCAAGTCCACTTAGAAAGCTCACTAGGAAGGATGAAGAATGGGTATGGAGTAATTGTTGTGAAGAAGCTTTTGTTAGATTGAAAGAAATAGTAGGAAAGGACATTACTCTAAAGAAGATAGATTATTCCAAAGATGCTGGGAAAATTATTTTAGCTGTGGATTCAAGTTCAATTGCTTCTGGAGGAGTACTTATTCAGCAAGAGTTGGAAACAGGATTAGTTAGACCAGTTTTATATGAATCAATTTCTTTCTCACCTGTGGAGTCAAGATATTCTCAATCCAAGTTAGAGTTATGTGGAGTAGCTAGAGTCCTTAAAAAGCTACAAACCATTCTCTGGGGCTAGAATTTTGAACTTCAAATAGATGCTAAATCTTTGATAGAAATGATTAACCCACCCTCTTTACCAAATGCTCCCATGACTAGATGGGTAGCTTTCATTTAATTATTTTCTTTTGAAATCGTTCACAAAACTGGGAAAACTTTCACTTTACCTGATGGACTATCTAGAAGACCTGTGGTTTCAGAAGAAGAAGATGGATCAGTTTTGGACTTTGATGAAGAGGAACCCACAATTAAAGCTCGTTTTGGACTCACCACTTTCAGCTTAGAATCAGAAGAACCTTTGGTATGGGAACAAGAAGTGTATTAGATGGACATGAAGTTCTATTTAACAAATTTCAAGAAACCAGAGACATTACAAGCTGCAGAGTTCATCAAACTACGAAAGAAATAAGTAAACGTTTATTTGCAACAAGGGAAACTAATGAGAAGACATTCACCACAACCCCAAATAGTTATTTCCAACCATAAGTATCAGTCAGACTTGTTAAGGAAACTTCATGAGGAGCTTGGTCATAGAAGTGTGGAGGAAACTTATGCAAGGGTTGTGTCAAGATTTTGGTGGCCAAGTCTGAAGAAGTGTGTTAAATCCTGGATTAAAAGTTGTGAAGTTTGTCAGAAAAGGAGTTCCTTGGTACCTAGAGAAATTAGACATCCTACTGGAGAAGACTCACTGTTTGGAAGAATAGCCCTGGATAATTGTCATATTAAAGCTGGAAAATGTAAGTATTTAATTGTGGCAAGGGATGATCTTTCTGGCTGGGTTGAAGCTGCTCCATTGATCAAACTAAATTCAGCAGCCATTGCAAAATTCTTACTAGAAACATGGGTCTATAGGTTTGGTTCAATCAAGGTGGTAACTGTAGATAATGGTCCAGAGTTTAAAGGAGATTTTGTTACAGCTGTCAAAAGTATTGGGGCCATCTTGAAGAACACCACTCCATACTATCCAGAAGCTAATGGGATGATTGAGAGGGGAAATAGGACTATAATGGATGCTTTGGTGAAACTCTGTGGGGAATCTGGAGGAAAATGGGTAGAGTATTTGCCATTAGTATTGTTCTCAGATAGAATTTCAACCAAAAGATCAACTGGATTCTCACCTTATGAATTAGTATTTGGAAAAATGGCTGTTTTACCAGTAGATCTAGAGATGGACTCTTATTTAGGAACAGATTGGTCAGAAATTAGAACAACTGAAGAACTCTTGGTGGCCAGAACCAATCAACTTGCAATAAAAGAAGAAATTTTAGATCAAGCTCACCTTAAAATGATGGAAACAAGGAATTCTTCTGTAAGATACTGGGACAGAAGAATGGCATCAAAGCTAAGGGAACCCTTGGAACCTGGAACTTTGGTGTTAGTCTACAACAAGAGCTTAGAGGATCAGTGGTGACAATTGTTTTCAAATAGATGGAATGGTCCTTTCAGAGTAAAAAAACAACTTACTGGTGGTTCTTATATCCTGGAGGAATTGGATGGAATTGTTTTAAAAAGATCCTTTGCAGCATCCCACATCAAGAGGTTCTTTTACTAGAGGAAGGAGTTTGGAATAAATTTTGTCTGCAGAAGATCAGCAGTTGTTTGGAGAAAATGAAGACTTATTTGATGAAGATGGGGGAGGTCCTGAATAATTATAGACTCCTGAGTATGAGTTTAAACTGCTTACATTTCTTTTTTTTTCTTGTTCCTTATCTGTCTCTCTAAAAAATTATTCAAAATTCATTCAGTCATACCACCACAGTTAATGATAATAATAATAAAAATAATAATAATAATCATAATAATAAAAAAAATAAAAAAATAATAAATATAAAAATGTTGAAAAGATTCTAAATTATTCATCAGTCTCTTTTCTTTTTTTTCAAAATTTAAAATTAGTTCTCATTCTAAATAAATAAATAAATGAATAGATAAAAAAGAAATAAAAAAAAATAAAAAAATAAAAATAATAATAATAAAAAAAAAAATTAAATAAATAATAAATAAATTAAAATAAAAATCACTATAATTCATAAAGTAAAATTACTCATCATTTTACATTTATTTCTTTTAATTATCATTTCAGATTTTTTTTTCAATTCAAGATTTTCTCTCTCTTCTCTCTTAATCTTCAATGAGTCAGTCACTTTTTTTTGGTTTTGGGCACAGGGAGCTTTTTTTTTCAAGAGTTCATTCAAGGTTTTCTTTATGAAAGTAGTATTTATTTCATTTACTCTCAAAGAAAACAAACATAAAAATCTGAAAATTCAAAATCAAGACACAAGTATTAATTAGTTCAAATAAAATAAAATAATAATATAAAAATTAAATAAATAATAAAATCTATAAAAATCAAAATCAAAAAAAAATTATAAAAACTTACTAGAAAAATAAAATAAAATAGGAGGATTAATCATTCATCTTCAAGTGTAGGCACACCAACACTGGTGTAGCTGAGGGATAAGGGTGGGCATCAAACAGTAATAATCAATAAAATCAAGCTGCAGGTTTTCAAAAATCAACAAAATCTCCAGCATGCAATCAACAAGGAAAAAATGCGAATGTAAAAACTAACACATAAAACTAGTATAGTAAAAAAAAAGAAAAAAGAAAAAAAAGAAAAAAAAAGAAAAAAATTAAAAAAAAAAAAAAAAAAAAAAAAAAAAAAAAAAAAAAAAATAAATAAATAAAAAATAATAATAATAATTAAAATATTAATTAAATAAATAATAAATAAATTAAAATAGAAATTACTATAATTCATAAAATAAAATTACTCATCATTTTACATTTATTTCTTTTAATCATCATCTCAGAAATTTTTTACAATTCAAGATTTTTTTTTCTTATCTCTCATATCCTTCCATTAGTCTTTCACTTTTTTTGGGGCACTGGGAGCTTTTTCAAGAATTAATTCAAGGTTTTTCTTTAAGAAGGAGTTTTATTTAAGAAGGAGTTTTATTTCATTTACTTTTAAAGAAAACAAACAACATCAAAATCTGCAAGTTCAAAGTAAAAATCAAGACAAAATGAATAATAAAATCTATATGAAAATTAAAATAACTTACTTAAAAAAAAAAAAAAAAAAATAGGAAGATCATCTTTATCTTCAAGTGTAGGCACACTATCCCTGTGTAGCTGAGGGTATGGGTGGGCAAATAATAACATCAGCAACATAATTGATAACTAGTTCTCACTGACCTTGCTTACCTTGCATGTTTCCCTCTCCATGGTTGGGGACAACCTGTTAAGTTAGGGGAGGGGGGTTAGCTTGATTCAATGATAATAATAATAAAATATTTTATATAAATTAAAATTATTAAAATTAAAAAGATAAAAAACAAATATTAAATAAATGAAACATGTACTCACAATGCCATGGTCTTGCATCTTTAATTTGATGGCTCGGCCAACCGTCGCTTGCATGCGGATGAGGGCCGTGCAGCGATCCTCGTATTCGGAAGGATGGCCCGGGAGGTTTTGAATGAAGGCCGGAAGTAAATTGCCAACAATTGCCGCAAATATTTGAGCCAGGTCATCGGAGCTCAAGATAGGCATTGCTTTGGGATCAGGGATCGAATTGGCCATGACGCGGCGGATTTGACCCGGAGTAAAGCTGAACCAGGCCCTGGGATCAAAAGACCCTTCAGGAGAGGTGGCGGGGGGATAAGTCAGTGGCGGTGAGGCGATCCGCGTAGCTAATGGCACTGGAGTTGGAATCTCTGGGTGGTCAACCTCGGTAGCACTATTGGATTTGGGTGGCCAGGCCCAGATATTATTGTCGGTTTGCTAGAAAGCAGTAGTATAGTAAAAAAAAAAAAACGATTATTAATAAATATTAATAGGGGTTGGTTTTCGCACCACCCAAATCCTGCCCTGCACCGCCTTTTGACGTCAGGAGGATGTCAATTTTTTTTGCATTTTTTAAATATTTTTAAAAATACTTCCAATGGTCCCAAAGCTACCAAATTTTTATGACAACCTCCTGAGCCCCTCTGCCGCATATACTGAGCTTTTTAGCTCAAAAAAAAAACATTGAAGTACTCCTTATTTAGGGAGTACACTAAATAAATAAAAAAAATAAAAAAAATAAAAAAAATGGCTAACGTGGGAAATATGGGCTAAAAATTTTATCACATGTATTTCCACACTATTGAAATGTGGGATAAATTTTTTATCCACGGGGGAGCCAAAAAAATCACTTTTACATTTCCTTTTGTAAAATTATAATAAAATAATAAAAGTAACGGTTGGGGTAGCAGCGCGGGTAGAGGTGCGATGGGAGCGTCGGTGATTGGTCACCATGATGACAATGCAAGGAAGTTTTTTTTTTTGTGAGAAAGAGGGAAGGAGGGACTTACCAAGGGGACTTTGTACTCGGAAGGCAACCTCGAAAGGGCTACGATCAGTCCTGGTAAACCTAGCAAAGCAAGTCAGATAGGGTATACGGTCAGCGTGTGTTGCAAGCACATCAGATGAGATGGAAGATTTAAAAAAAAAAAAAAAAAAAAAAAAAAAAAAAAGAGAAAGAAAGACCTACCTAGGTTGACAGCCAATTCATACGGCTTGAACCAAAAACGAAGGTGGCAGCCTGTCGGTTGACTGACAAGTGACATCAGTGGCGTACTTGCGGGGATCGAGGCGAGAATTTAGGTTTAATTGTTTTCCGAAAAAGAAACCCGCACGGCCATGACTTGCGACCAGAGCAGTATCCGGGCAGCGCAGTCAGGCCCGCGTTCTCTACTTGGACATGACCGAAAAAAAAAAAAAATAATAAATAAAAAATAAAATAATATAAAAATTAATTAAAATTTAAAATAAAAAACATAATAGAATAAAATGAATAATAAAAAAAATAAATAAAAAATATAAAAATAAAAATAATAACATTAGAAAATTAATAAATGAATATTAAAAATAATCAATCAAAACAAAAATGAATAAAATTAAAATTTAAAATAAAAAATAAAAAAAATACATATATGTATAAATAATCTTCCTCAGCAAGAATTAAAACTGCTTTTTCAATCTTTAAATAATAAATAAATAGATAGTAAATAAATAAATAAATGAAAAATAAAAAAATAAATAAATAAATAATTGAATTTTTGAAAATTATTTGTAAAAAAAAAAAAAAGAGTTCATTTGAAGATTATCAAATTCAGAACAACATTCAAGATGAAGACTGAAGATAAAATCAAGAAAATGAAGGCATAAATTCCTGATTTTTAGAATAAAATTTAGGGCTTTCAAATGAATATTTTAGAAGTGGAATTTGAGTAAATATGAAGTTTTAGAATTAATCAAATGAATGAAAAATCTTTTGAAAAGGAAAATGAAAAGTTTAAGTTAAATTTTTAGACGAAAAACTTGAATATTATAACTAAATAATCAAATAAATAAATATTAAAATTAATCAATCACTATCAATTAGGGGACTCAAAAGCATCAAGAAATATCTGTATAAATATCCCAAGAAGGGGGTATCAAATCATTTCAGCATTTCAAGTCACCTCAAAAATAAAATAAATATAAATATAAATGAAATTAAATAAAGAAAATTCAAAAGTCAATCCCTGGCACAGAGTCAGAGGGTAGTGTTTATTAATCAAAAATTATTATTAATTATTATTCAAAATAAATCAAGAAAGAAGAAAGAAATTAGCTGAAATCAATCATTTAATTTTTAAAAGAAGAATTTTGAAGTTTGAAGAAGTCAAGCAAATTGTATCAAAGAAGTTAAAGTTTAGAAGAAAATTTGAAAGAATTGAAAAATTATTTTAGAATGCAGAAATTTAGTTAAATTTTGATTGAATTTAGAACCAGGCTTCTATTGGAATTGTCTGGGGACAGACAATAAGTTGAGGGAGGATGTGGTACTCTAAAGTGGACTCAATAAAAAAATTATTATTTCACCCTGAAGGAGCAGGAATTCTTTAGTTTTTATTTCAGAAATGGATTCTACACCCAAATTAACCCCTAGTCACTCACCAAAGCCGTATCAATAACTCCACTAGTTTAAGAGCTACTCAAGGCAGAAGACTGAAATCAGGTACTTAGAATAACATTCATAAACATATAATAAATACAATATTCAATAATATGGATTATATACATCAGTAATAAGTCTATAATACATATCTACTAACACATAAAATATCACATGCAAAGATAGGAGGCTGTCTACATCATTTACTGTGCATACTTACCTACCACATGACTTGACATGCAGATCAGGAGTCAATTACATCATTAAACAGTCACATCATCATGCAGGGGCTTTGAAATATGCATGGAAGGAAAATCCAGTAGTTCAGTTACTATGTTTGTGCATTGTAAATCCTTCTGAAACCCCCGTCTTGTTCATTTGTCTATATAAGGAGCTCTCTCCTCAGTGTTTTCCCCCCATCTGATCATCCCTGATTTATCAGAAAAATTATCCCCAGCCAGAATAATAAATAACCCTTACATACATACCTTCAAAGAAATAAATACTTAAACATTCATTGAACTCTTCAGTGTGTAGCCATGGCTCACATCCACCCTTACCTTTCTTCAAGAGCCATAAAGGACTTGACTCACATCCTTTCTCTCACAGCTATCCTGCTGTCTTGATCACCTTTCTTTCCCTCAACCAAATCTGAGTGCAGGAAACACTCTCTTAAACTTCCATTCTTCTTACCATCACCAGGTGTAGCTTTGCTTTGCTCCCTGACATTCGTCACTCATTAAATCCTTCTAAGACTCTCTTGTCATCCCGGGAAGGCAGAGTCTTCACTCCATCATCCCTTCCTAAATTCTGCTATTAGGGTTAAAATCAACTTGAGCCTCTTTTAGAGTCTCACACCAGTGTGGTACTCTCAAGTGGACTCAATAAAAATTATTATTTCACCTTAAAGGAGCAGGAATTATTTAGTTTTATATCAGAGATAAATTCTACACCCAAATTAACCCCTAGTAACTCACCAAAGCCATATCAATAACTCCACTAGTTTAAGAGCTACTCAAGGAAGAAGATTTAAATAGGGTACTTAGAATTATTTCACAACATCACAATCATTATGAATAGATCTTTATGCATCAAAAGATAATATATGAGTCAATAAACCATAACAAATGACAAATAATCCATATCTACTATCACATATCCAATAAAAGCTTCATAGATACAAGGCTATGACCTCATTCACTGTACATATTCAACTACTACAGAATACACACACACTTACACATGTTTAGAAAGCCTCTGACCTCATATCACAATCCCCACTTGTTTCAAAAGGGATTAGCCCACATATCTGGAAGGAGATAAGATAAGATACACTAGCAATGATGTCATGTCTGTGCACTTTATGATTTTCTGACACCCTGTGTGTTGTACCCTGTTTTTCAAACCATTTGTCTATATAAGGAGCTCTCTCCTCAGTTTTTTCCCCTATCTGACCATCAGAGAATTATAATCAAAAATTGCCCCTCACCAAATAGGCACATGTTGAGATGGCAAATAGCCATACAAGAGTGGAGAGGATCTATGACAATTGTTCATAGGGAAGGAATTATTCAAAAAAATGAAGATGTTCTGTCCAGATGGGCATTACCCAACAATGACTCTAACCCTTCTTGGGATCCGGAAGACCTGGAAAGAGATTTACCAATCATGGCTATCAGTGTCCATGAAATGTCATCCCATTTTTGGGATTCGGTCAAGAAAAGTTATTAATTAAGTAAGGATATTTTACTTATTCAGGAAAATTTTAGAATCAAAATGCCAAGAAAAGTTTTTGGTGGAAAAATTTGAGAGTCCATGGGAAAAAGAATTTCATGAAGGAAGATTTATTCTTCTTGATGATTTAATTTACCACAGATATGAGCATGTCTGTGTAATGTTATTGATCAGTGATGAACATAAAAATAGGGGGGCGCTAAAACCACGATACCCTATCATATAAGTATCGTATACGATACTGTGGGCCCCCCTAAATGACCGTATACCACAACAGGGGCACCTTTTTTGTCGTATACGGTCTGTGAACCCCTGCAGGGGAGGGTAATTTATTGTATACGATATTCCGGGGTCCACGGCTATTGTATACGATAGTTTTGGGTACCCCGGTATCGTATATGATAGTCAAAATATTGTATACGATATTTTGGCTCCCTTAATCTATTGTATATGATAGTTTTAGCCCCCAAACGGTATTGTGCGGGGGTTTCCAGCCCCCAAACAGGGCTGTGCCAAAAAAATAGCCAAAATAATTGCAGTGGGTGGATCAACAATTGATCCACACTGCCTAAATTGCTACCCCTTCCCTACCTTGTGGGGAAACAAGAGTTGAACCACACATTGCGTACCCACATTCACATTTCCAAAACTTACCACTGGTTAGTAAAGGTTTATGTTGAAGTTTGGGCTGAGATTTTGAAGGGCTGATGCAATTTTATTTGTTGGTTTTTTTTGTAAGAAAAAAACGTTCAAACACTTACTTAAAAATATGGAACAAAATCCTGGTGAAATCATACAAGGGTCTTCTAAAGAGCACATTGTAAGTTATTAATACAGAATCCATTATTTTTATGGGACCCATTTTTGATTAATCAATTTTAATGGTGTAAGTTATTAATACAGAATCCATTATTTTTATGGGACCCATTTTTGATTAATCAATTTTAATGGTTTTTTTTTTTATAGTTGATGGAAGAAGAAACAGGCAATCTGGTTCCAATTCTGGAAGACTTAAATACTGTTGATT
>KN362354.1:0-12419 GCA_000785685.1 Uromyces viciae-fabae | reverse complement strand
AAAAAAAAAAAAAAAAAAAAAAAAAAAAAAAAAAAAAAAAAAAAAAAAAAAAAAAAAAAAAAAAAAAAAGAAAACCAAAAGAGAAAAAGAAAAATAAACCTTCTTTCTCTTTTCATTCATGTTTTCTTTTCTCCTTTTTCTTTTTGCCTTCTTGTTTTATTTTTCATTTGACTTCTTTCTCTTACTTTTTCTGTTTTTTTTTTTTCTTTTTTGTTCTTTTTCTTCTTTTTGGTTTGTTTCTTTGTTTCTTTCTTTCTCTTTTCTTTTCTTTTTTCTTTTTTCTTTTTTCTTTTTTCTTTTTTCTTTTTTCTTTTTTCTTTTTTCTTTTTTCTTTTTTCTTTTTTCTTTTTTCTTTTTTCTTTTTTCTTTTTTCTTTTTTCTTTTTTCTTTTTTCTTTTTTCTTTTTTCTTTTTTCTTTTTTCTTTTTTCTTTTTTCTTTTTTCTTTTTTCTTTTTTCTTTTTTCTTTTTTCTTTTTTCTTTTTTATTTTTTCTTTTTTCTTTTCTTTTTTCTTTTTTTTCTTTTATTTTTTCTTTTTTATTTTTGATTTTTTATTTTTCTTTTTTCTCTTCTTGTATTGTTTTCTTTTTCTATTTTCTATTTTCTTTTCTCTTTATTGGTCTTTCTTTTTTTCTTGATTGTTCTTTTTCATTCCCTTTTTCTTTTTCTTTTCATTCCCTTTTTCTTTTTTCATTTTTCATTTTTTCATTTTTCATTTTTTCATTGTTTTATTTTTTTTTGATATTTTTATTTTTTTTTTGGGCAGAAACCCGCGTATACAATAATTTCCCCCAGAAATGCTTGTATGCGATAGTTTTGGGCAGGGGGGAACTATCGTATACAACAATTTCTGGCTGAATTTTTGTATACGGGGGTTTCTCCTGTGCCGATGTTGTATACACCATGGCACGGCCCCAAGATGTTGTATACGACATCGGGACCCCCATCTTATCGTATACGACACTGTAAAATTTTGTATACAATAAGAAAAAATGGGGTCCCCGATGTCGTATACAACATTTTGGGGGGCCCCAATATCTTATAAAATAGTCTATACGATAGACTATCGTAGATTTACCTCCCCCCAATTTAAATTAAAAATATTTAAAAAAAAAGAAAACCACAGTGGAGTTGGGTGAAGTTCGATTTGATCTAAATTTTGCCAATTAAAATTGTTGAAAGAATTTTTTTTGTTGATGTCATGAATGCTTGTGAGATGATTTTTGGGGAGATTTTTTAATTCATGAGTAATTCACTTTTTCATTGGATGATTTTCAGGAAAAGACAATTTTTTTATAATCATGAGTTGAAGTTGTTTTGATAAAATTGATTCAGCATTGTTAAAAGGGGATTCTCTTTCTAAAATTTTTGATGAAGTTGATTTAAACACGCCTAAAGTAATTTGGATTGCTTTGTTTAAAATTGTATTTAACATGATTAAAAATTTCTTTTTTCTTTTTTCTGTGAACCAAATTTGTCCACCATAAAAAATTCTTGGAAATACTACACTGATAATTAAATTTTTGGCGCCTTCAATGTTCAATCCATAAGAGCATCTGTTAATTTTAATTAATTGTTCTATTGTGTTTTCTCCTGTTTTGTTAATTGTTCAATCCATAAGAGCATCTGTTAATTTTAATTAATTGTTCTATTGTGTTTTCTCCTGTTTTGTTAATTTTTTTTATATTGATCTAAAAAAGTGAGTTTTGAGTAAAAAATGATGCCTAAATATTTTTTTGAAGCGGATTTTGGGATGATTAAGTCCCCAAAAGTGAAAGATAAATTGAGTTGCTTTTGTTTTTTTGAAAAAATCATGAAGTTTGCTTTCTTTTTGTCAAAAATTGTGTTGTGTTTTGTTCCCCAAGTAAGTGAACCAATTCCTCTTTGTTGTAAAATTTCAATGGAAGTGTGAATGTTTTCATGAGCAGAGAGGTGTACCACGTCATCAATAAAACCTAAAGAGATTTGATCTTGACTTAATTCTATTTCATTTGAAGATAATAAATCTGAATTATAAATAATATACAAAATTGGTGAAAGAGGGGAACCTTGAGGAAGGCCACATTGCAAGTTGAAAGGATCAGAGATGAATTCTTCAAGGCGCATAGAAGGTGTTCTGTTGGACAAGAAGTTGTTGATGAGTGAAATGAGATACTGGGGGCAATTTTTGTTGGAAAGAATCTGAATGAGGCGTTGTTTAATGACAGAAGGAAAAGCTGATTTGACGTCTAAAAAGAGGGCTGTTATTATTTTATTTTCACACCATTTATTTTTTAACCAGGAAAAAAGAAAAAGATTAGCATCAGGGGTACTTCTTCCAGCTCTGCCCCCAAAATGACCAGGGGCCAGGGCGTCGTTGGATTCATCCCAAAAAGTAATTATTCTCGTGATAATTGATTCAAAGGTTTTGCTGAGACAACTGAGAAGGGCAATTGGTCTGTAGCTGGATGGGTCAGAGTAGTTTTTGTTGTTTTTATGGTCTTGATTGTTGATAACTTTGAGGAGATTTTAATGAAAGAAGCAAATTAAGGAGGGTTTGAAAGAGGAGCTGGTTAAAGGATCATAACCAATGTGGTTTAAGTAAAATAGGCTCAGACTCGATAATTTTTATTTCAATGAGAAAGAGAAAAATTTAAGAAAAAATGTTAAACCCCCTAGGCATGATAAAAAGGGTTTAATAATAAAACTAAAATAGTAAAGAATAATTATAAACTAATAAAGAATAAATATAGAATAATATAAAATAATATAAAATAATATAAAATAATATAAAATAATATAAAATAATATAAAATAATATAAAATAATATAAAATAAATATAAAATAAAAATATATAAATAAATGAGACACAAGATGTGAGCACATTTATTGCAGAAAAAAAACAGTTTTCTTTGTTGGCTTTTCTGAGAATTGAAGTGAGGGCGTGTTTCCAAGTTGTGGGGAAATAACCTGTCTTAAAGCACGCAGAAAAAATATTTTTAAAGAGAGGAATCAATAGCTCTTTTGCTAAAATAATGTGTTCATTTTTAATTTTATCAATTCCAGGAGCTTTTTTCTTTTTTAGATTAGTAATCATGTCAGCCTATGTGATGCCTAGAGCCTAACCCTACTAGCTACACACGGTGAAAAGTGTTGGAATTGCATTCCTTGCTTAAAATATTTAAAGAAAAGAAATCTTAGTGAGTAATTTTACTCATCAAAAATATTAAATTTACTTAATTATATTTTTAATAAATATATTTTAATAATAATAATTTATTATTTAAAGCAAAAATATATTTATTTAATTAATTAATTTTGTTGTTGATAATTATTTTGTGATAGGTGTACTGTCACAACTTGATGAAAAAATTCACTCGAGTGACGAAACTTCAGCCTTAATTGATCAAACAACAAACGGTCAACAAGGTCAAACAAGAATGGTCAACAGCATTCAGATGATAATTTATCATTTAATTTGGAATTTTTTATTTACAAATAGTTCTGTTTAAATAGATAAAATTTACTTACTTGTAATTATTTTATCAAACAGAAACAAAACAAATAAACGAATAAAAGCAAAACTTATAAATTGTATTACTTCTTAGACTAAGTAAGTAATACTTTATAAAAACTTAGATTTCATAAAAAGATTAATTAATCTTTATGATATTCTTGATTTAGATAAAAATCTTTTAATCATAAAAGATTTATTATTCAAAACTAAAAAAAAAACTATAAAATAAAAATAAAAAAACTTAAAAAGATAAAATAAAAATATAAAATATTTTTAATTATTTATTTCATAAAATTATATTATAATTAAAAGTCTATTTCTTTAGATCAAAATAAGCAGATTCTTATCTGCCTTCAGGTACTTAATTTCATAAATTTTTTCTCTATTTTTAATTAAATAGTTTTTATTATGAAATTATTGTATTTTATATTCTTACTTATTTTTTTGAAATTAAAACTTCAGTTTTATTGATTCTTTCACAAAGAAGTGTTTTATAAGATTTATATTTATATTTAAATCTTTTTTAATAGTTTTATATATTTTTAATATTTTTAAATGAGGAATATTAAGATAAGGGGCCAGCCGAGCTGGGGTTATTTAATGCCCTTTCTTTTTGTAGAAGGGACCTATCTGCTCACAGATAGGGGTGGTTTTGAAAAACCCTTCAAATCTAACAGGGGCCAGTATATACTGGGGTTATTTAAAGCCCTGAGAGTAGGGGCCTGCTATGCAGGGGTGATTTAATGCCCTATGATAAGTTATGTGCAGAAAATATACTAAGAAAAGTACTTACTAATTTTTGAAGCTTTGAAAAACCCTTTGAATCTAACAGGGGCCAGTGTTGTACTGGGATTATTTAAAGCCCTGAGGATAGGGGCCTGCTAAGCAGGGGTGATTTAAAGCCCTATGATAAGTTAAGTGCAGAAAATATACTAGAAAAAGTACTTACTACTTTTTAAGGGTTAGTATACTTACCACTAACTGTAACTCGTGATGAGGAATTGGTTTAAGTAGCTTAAGTTTATTCTGTTGAGCAGAAACAGAGTTCAGAATTTTATTTATTACTAAATTCACGGATCCTGGGCGCAGTTGATGGGCTAAGAATATTGTATGAATATGGAAGTAATGTCTAAAAGTGCAATGAGGAGGATCAGGACGAAGAGAGAGGTCCTTTTATATCTGTTCAGGCCCTCTTGTGGCGCTCTAAGGGTACTATAAAGCTCCCATGGCGTGTAAATGTCATTATTCAGTAAAATAGCGCAATCTTGTGGGCATTGAGTATTTCAAATGACTCAATTCTATTACCTGTCTAACCAAGGTTACTTTCTATAATTTTTATATATTTTTCACGAGTGTTCTGACAGAGTTATGATTTTTTGAATCATATATGTCACTATTTGATTGAATGTAATATTTGAAAATTTGTATTTCTACTGAAATCTTATTTCCAATGGTTATTTCTATTTTTCCTGGGTAGTTTAATGAGTTCATTTACCGGGAAAAATAGATACTTCCACGGGGGAAAGTGTTTAGATACTATTTAGTTTTTTTTAATGTGGTGGGAATAGGTTTTGCACTATTGCCCACGTCATTTGAACAAAGCAGTTTTATCCCATTCAGGCCCGCGGGAATCTCTTAATTGGATTATATAAGCCAATTTATTTTATTGACATTTTGTTCACGGCACTGATTATGTCAGCTCCCGCGTCATTTGACACCAATTTATTATGCTACTGGGCAGCTTATGTCAGCACCCGCATCATTTGATAATTATTGACATAATTGCAAATATGTTCTCTTAAACCATACACCACACCTCACTTTTAAGCATAATTTGATACTACATACCTGTACGTGAGTACTCATTACGTCTGAATTCAGGGTTTCTTGGTTTTCAGGGGTTTCCTTCTACTTTGCTTAAATGTAGAAAATAAAGCAGAAGGAGTTATTTTTTGCTCATACCTTTGCTGGGTGACTGGGGTTAATTTTTTAAAAGGATTCCAAATATGCAATAATATTTTACTTTTTGTGATTCCTTAATGTACTTTTGTATATATTTTTGGTTATATTCATTGTTTTATTTATATTATTATTATTTTTGTATTTTATTAATTTGTTTTAATTATTTTGAGTCAATGTTGGCTTGCTCAACATTGTAGCAAGTTGACAAATCACGTAGTCAATTTCATCATGTTCAATTGGAGGAAAGGAAAATTCATTAGAAAAAACAAAAGGGGGGATGTCATCAAGAAAACAGTTGATTGGGACGTCATAGGTGCCTTGACAAAGAAGTTGAGAATTTTCTGATTTTGATGAAGTAAGAATATGATTTTGATCAAGGAGGGGAGCAACTGAAGAAGAAGTTGGAGGCTTGATGAATTTTTAGGCAGTAAAGATTTGATGTTGATGTGATTCTGAGAGGAATTGACGCCAGTGATTTCTTTTTAAATCTGAAACAATTATTTTAAAATAATTTTTCCATTTCCAATAAGATTTTTGGGCGTCAGAAGAGTTGGAAAGAAGCATCCATTTACGTGCTTTGTTTCTGTTTTTGACAATGGGATTGAGAATTACTGGATTCCACCAGGGTTTAGACTTAGCGTTATTGAGATTAATTTTCCTAGTTTGATTATCAAGAGAGGTTTTAAAAATATCTTTTATTTCATTTACAATTGAATCAATGTCTTCAGGCGTAGTTAATTCATAATTAAGCAGAGAGAGGGGAGTTTTGATGTCATTTAAGAATTTTTTGGCGTCAAATGGCGTTTTTGGAATTGTTTTGAAAAGTGAAAAGACTGGGGAAAAAAATTGAGATTGAGGTGTAATGATTGGTGGTCTGAGTTGTGATTGGACCTAGAAGTATGACAAGATTGGATAAAGTTAGTGGCACAATGGTTTTCCCAGATTAAATCAATTGTTGTTGGTGTTCCACTCTTAGAATGATAAGTTGGGATAAATTTTTCTGAGACAATTTTAAATCCATTGGTGCCACAGATTTTAATGAGTTTTTTTGATTGGTAGTTGGTGTGGGGATAATTGGGAGGATTCCACGAAGAATGGTGTAAATTGGAGTCCATAAAAATAAAAGTTGGGATTTTTCTGTTATTATTTTCTCTGAGCCATTTTTCTAAAAGAGGAAGAGGTTCAAAATGAAGTGGGTGGTTGTGAGAGTTTATGAATTGCATGGATGGACAATTTGGATGAAAAAAATTAATTTTAAAGGCTGATAAATATTGAGAACCACCAGGAAGAGGATGAATATTTTCAGAGGGAATAATTTTATTGAAAAGGGCGCCAGTTCTGTGTCTAGAATGATAATCAAGAGTGGTGTGATTGTGATCAAGAAAAGAATTCCAGTTTTGATGATGATGAAATGGATGATTGCATTTATTGAGATCAGGTTCTTGAAGAAAGACAATTTTTGCTCCATTTTCTGAATTGAGAATACTGAGAGTGGTTTCCATTTTGTCGTAGCCATTTAGGCTCATTATCTGCAAAGAATTAAAAGAAGAGTTATTTTCATTAAAAGAAGAATGTACATTAGCATGAGAGTCATTTTCATTTGGAAAAAAAGGTGGGGACATTGCACAAAGATTAGAGTATTGGTCAGTTTCAGGTGGTACTATCATTGAGAGTGAGGATTGATTAGTTTGAGTTGAGTGATTTTATTTCTGAGTGGGAAAGCATTGCTTGTGGCAGAATGTCTGTATCTCAATTCATCATAATCAATTTGATTTTCTTCTGTTTGATTTTCTTTTTCATTCTTAATACATCTAAAACATCTGAAAGCATCAGTTTCAAATTCATTGCATTCAAGTGAGTTATGATTGTCTCCACATTTGGAGCATAAGGGGTCATTCTTTTCAGTTTCAAATTCATTGCATTCAAGTGAGTTATGATTGTCTCCACATTTGGAGCATAAGGGGTCATTCTTTCAGAGGGTGATGGTGGGGCCAACTTCTAGAAATTTTAAACATTGAGTTGGGGCTTTAACATAATGGGCACCTTTCATGTAATTAGAGAGAAAAAAGAGTCCACCTCTTTGTATTTGGGCAGCAATGTATTTTTCAGCAAAGTTGATTACTAGGGTCCCATGAGATTTGTTATTTTCATGGGGGTTACCCAGCCATCTTCTGTTGAGGATGTCTTGTTGAGTGAGATCATTTTCATTACATAATTCATTGATTTGATTTTTATCTTCAATATTAAAAAAAATTGGAACTGAGTGTATCAAGACAGGGAATGATATTGGTCTGGTAATGAGAGCTGGGTCACTGAGATGTGTCCATCTATGCTTGTTGTGTAAGAGCCAAATAGCAAGTCTTCTTGTTTTGGTAAAAAAAAATGATATCCCCAGAATGTAGGATAATAGCGCCACGGATTGATGGTTTGTTTCCATCAATCATATGTTCTAAAGATGATAAGGTTTGGTTGACCTTATTGGTGTTCCGGGCCGGGGTGAGCCCGGAAAATGGGTTGGAGTCTTTGATTTTTCTTATGATGAAAAATCTGGGCTTAAACCCGTTGACAAAGTTGTTAGTCGGTGGTGGCGGCGGCGGTACTGTTTGTGAGCGGTACAACGCATCCAAGGCTGGCCTTGGATGTGGTACTCATTGGTTTAAGGGTGGCGGGGAGATCCCGGATGATCACGGATTGAGTCGGGTCGGTGTCGGAATGCTAAAACCGACCCTGGGAGTGTTTTTTCGGGCTACGTCACTCCGAATTGTTGGAGCGACGGTCGTTTGGGTGTTTTCGGCAATCCATGCAGGATTGTAGGTTGTTTGGGAGTTGTGGATAGACGATGTAAGTGTTTGAGGTTGGTTAAGAGAGGAATGGGCCAGAGGTGATGCTCTATGTGATTTTTTTAAATTGTCAATTTCATTATTGAGTTTTTCAAGTTGTTCAGTGAGTTTGTTCAAGTTGTCATCATTTTGTCTTTTCTGTTGTTTTTTTTCTTATTTATTTTTTTGATGTTCCTTTTCTTTTTCTTCTTTAAGCATTTTGTTAAAATTAAAAAAACAATATTGTTCTTGGTTCATGCAGTTGAGAAATTTGCTATGATCTTCAAAAGAGATAAGGTATCCTGTTTTTGTTTTTTTTGAAATGTTAAGGAATAAGTCAATGCTAGGGCAAGTGGTTTCATTGTTTTGATTATTTTGTTGTGAGTCAATATTCATGTTATTCATTGCATTGTTATCTTGAAAATTTTGATTTGAAGGAAATACATTTTGAGAGTTGTTTTGAGAAAGAGGATTTGATGAATTTAAAATTGTACCCATCATGGAAGAATCCATGATGGATTGGGAAAAAGAAAAAGAAGAAAAATCAGTAAAGGTGAGTTTGAGGAGTGAAGATGGATATGGATTTTCAAGGTTGAGAGGATTTTGAAGGTTGAAGTTCTTTCATGGTTCAAGGTAAAAGAGGCTGAATTGGAGATTTTGAAATTTTTTTATTTTTTTGTTTTTTTTATTTTTTTATTTTTTTATTTTTTTTATTTTTTTATTTTTTTATTTTTTTATTTTTTCATTTTTTTATTTTTTCATTTTGTTATAATTTGTTTTCATTTTTTTTAAGAATGATTCAATTTGGATTGATTTTAGATAGGCAGACATCCAAATTCAAACTGTCTGGTTGAAAATTGAAACACACTGCACTATTAATTAATGGGCTTTACAATTAATAGTGCAGTGTGGTTCAATTTTTAACCAGACAGTTTGAATTTAGATCTCTGCCTATATATAACCAATAAAAATTGATTATTTCTTCAAAAAAAAAAACATAAAGATAAAAATACAAATAAAGATAAAAAATAAGATAATAAAAAATATAAAAATATAAAATTTGACTGCGGGATTTGTTGGATGTCCTGACTTGAATATCATCTGGGTGACCACAGCTGTATCAGTCATCATCATCAATCATTCTTTTCCCTTAATTTTTTTTTTTTTTTCAATATTCTCATCACACTTGCTTGTTAGCCTAGTGTATCTTTAGTAGTAGCTTAGCTGTACTTCTATATCTAGCAAAGTTCTAGTGTTAGCTTAGCCTTATGTTAGTCTGGCTTCTAGTGTAGCGTAGTGTAACATGAGGATCAGTTATGCTAGAAAATCCTTGAATTCTGTTAGCCAAAAAAAAAACCGTGTTACTTGTTAGTGCAGCAGCAATCTTCAGATGCTAGGAATAACCAAATTTCTGAAAAAAAAAATTGCTGCTACACTAGCCCACAGAAATTTGTAAAAAAACTCCGCTGGAAATAACAACAGTTTGAAAATGGAAAATGTCCGCTATGCTACACTAAAAGGGCCAAATAGCCTAGAAACCCAGCATTTTTGGAATGGTTCAATTCTCATGGGAGGTTTTTTCATACTTCCAAAGCAGATCCATTCTAAATGTAACAAGATTTCATGTTGGCAGTTACAATGCATTATGATATCTGAAGCATTTTTTGTAACCTAGCTAAACCCGTTACTGTCAAATAAATGATTTTGAATCATTAAAATTAAAAAGATCATTTGATTTAATCCTTTTAAAAGTGAGATTTTATTTTTATTAATTTTATTCTCAATTTTAAGAATATAATATTTATTAACATATTTTTAATAATTTTGATTTTTTTAAAAAAGAAAGAAAATATTTAAAGTATAATACTTTATAAATAACAGCTAATTTTAGCTAAATTATTTTACTCTAGTGAGTAAAAGATTTTATTAATTATGATGATTTTATGGTAATTAAATATGTTTTATAATTATTAAAAATAAAAGAAAGATTATTAATTTTCATGAATTTCATGAAAAGAAATAACGTTTAAAATGTTAAGAGTGAAAAACTCTAAAATGATTCTAATATTTTATTTAAGATCAAAATGAAATAAATTAAGGTTGAAACTAACATTATGATTTATTTTGATTTGCAACATTAGATGAAACAAACGATCAAAAAATTTTTTTTATTAAAGATCAAAATCAGTTTCTCTTCATGATTAAAAATTATAATGATTAAAAAGTAATCAATAGCAATATATTTATTTTATCAATATTAAAATAAATCAATATTAAAATTTAAATTAAAAATTATTATCAATATTATTATTCATTATCAATATTAACTATTATCTTTATTAACAAATTATAGAAATTATCTTCAGAGAATTAAACAACTCTGCCTTTAGGTATTTATTATTTCATTCAAATTATTTTATTTTATTTTATTTTATTTTTCTTCTTTAAAATATTTCTATTTTTCTTCTTTAAAATATTTCTATTTCTATTTTTATTTTTTTATATATATTTGTACTTGAAAATTAAATAAACTTGTATTGACAAAAATAAATATTGCTTTAGTTGTATGAATTTTAACAGTTACCAGATGACAGAGTTACTGTTACTAACATTTTTCCTCCATCGCTCTAGCCAGCAAATGTAACATAATGTTTTTTCCCATTTTTTTAGATCCAGATAACATATTTTTGTGTTACACAACACTCATAACACAAAAAAAAAAATAGCTCTCTCCCTCCAACAACCAATAGTGTGACCACTATTTCATTCTCAAATTTTATTCTGGTTCTCAGAAAAAATTACTTAGATTTTGCTTAAATACCTGATTTGAACATGAAGAATATATTTCATGGTGATTCAAAAGTCTAAGAAGGTAAATCAGAATTGGTATGTTCATCTTCTTATTTTTTAAAAATCTCTCAGGTGCTGCATGTTAAGATGAAGAGATCCATTTGCTCCTTTTATTTTTTTCTTTGTATTTAGCTTTAAAGATTTCTTGTTAAGTCCATTTATCTCATTTTGAACTTAAATCCCATTGGCTCAACAAACTATCTCATCAAGTCTGATTTTGTTTAGCAATATTGATTTTTCCTCAATTGTCTTTGATTATACTATTGGAAAATACCCTAGATCTCTTTACTCAAGATTCATGAGTAGTATTTCTCTGGAAATCTTAGATTCTAAGCTTTGATTTGATAGGTGAATCACTGAGTTTGCTTTCTTATTACATCCTTTACAGATAAAGCATTTTTTTTACAGAATCATGTAGGGTAGCTTTTCAACAGGTTATTGATTTGAATCAAAAAAAATTACTAGTTTTATTCACCCAAAACCTGGGGGAATTATATCTTTAGAAAGCTTAGCCTCTAAGCTTCAATCTGATTGGCAAACCACTGAACTCACTCTACTTTTACTCACTTTACCCACTGTTTTGAATTTATGTTGAAAGATCACAAATTTCCACTAGATCTCTTTACTCAAAAATTGTGAGTTGTATATTGATGGAAAGCTTGGACTCTAAGCTTTAATTTGATAGGTGAATTACTGAATTTTATTTCTTATTTCATCCTTTATAGATCAATGATTTATTTTACAGAATTCAGCAATTATCTTGTAGTGTAGCTTTTCAACCAATTATTGATTTTTTAAAATAGATGACTAATTTTCTTTACTAAAAAACTGTGAGTATTATATCTTTAGAACATGTATACTCTAAGCTTCAATTTTATTGGCAAATCACTGACTTTGCTCTAGTTTAACCAACAGTGGGCCGCCACGCTACACTAGACTTTTTGACCAAAAACATGTAGTGTAGCGTTCATTTTTCTTAGTTAGCAATGTGTAGTGTTAGCTCAATTTGTACTTGCACTACTCTGCCATGTGTGGTAACAATTTTATTTTTTTTTTGGGTGCCTGTAGCATTATTTGACAAGTTTTCAAAGTTACGCTGGCTTGTAGCGTAACTTGGGTGCAACTAACAGAAATTTTTCTTTTTGGTAGTTTAGCTGATCTTCAGTTACCCTTAAGCTACCCTACCAGTTTAGCTTATATGCTACAGGTGTTGCTACGCTACCAGTTTAAATCAGAAAAAAAAAAACTCAATGAGCTTTCATCAAAAAAAAAAAAAAAAAAAAATAAAAAAA
>JNCO01005720.1:0-13837 GCA_000785685.1 Uromyces viciae-fabae | reverse complement strand
ATGAATTCTATGTAAATGAGGCTATGGGGGAATCGGGGACTAGTAGCTCACATAGTTATCATAAGTGAAAAAAAACTATGATAAAAAAAAAAAAGTATGTAAAAAAAACTGTAATCCAGAAATGAGCGCACTAATTTCTCAAAATGACTGAAATGTTAGCAAATATTTGACTTGATAAGGAAATGAGTGCCAACGATGTACTCATTTATGCCCTTTCATTCTATTGTTTTTTTCTTCGTTAAGTCTCCAAATTTTATCTTTAATTTGAGAACGGAGTTTTATGTCTTTCCGTTTTATTTTGTCGTCAATAGTTATATTTTTATCTATAGCTATTCTGAATCGGCGTAATGGAGACGACCTGAATGTGCCGTAATACGTTCCGAGGCTGCGAAACCTACTTGCTGCGATGGTCCGCAGGCCCGATCGGATAGGTTTAGGGCAGACCAGAGCATGGGGAGACAGCAAGAACAAGAAGACGACTACCGACTCAAGCATCAAGACACTGCGGCATCCGAAATGACTACCAAAGGTACGTGGAACCCTCATTCAAGCGTTTGACTTGATATGCATCGATCACCCGTTGAGCCTTTCGAATTCTTGGGATCACCCTGCTGATTATATATCGCTTGGCTGTTTTTTTTTTTAATCGGTTGAACTCAGTTCGAGCTCATGAATTGGTCAACAAGTCCAAGGTCGATTTGACGAAGCAACTTGAGGAGCTCAAAGTGGAACTAGTCGGACTCCGAGTCCAGAAAGTCGTCGGTGGCTCTTCCTCAAAGTTAACCAGAATGTCAGTTCCTAGTCACTGCATCCCTTAGACTCAATCAGCTTCATGAATCGATCCTTGTACAATCTATCAACAAGAAAACTCAATACTCACATTTTGGCTGTTATTTTTACTTTTTTTTGCATTGTAGCAATGCGGTTCGCAAGGCTATTGCTCGCGTCTTGACTGTTATTCAATCCAAGACTCGTGAAAACCTTAAACAATTGTACAAGGGAAAGAAGCACCTTCCCCTAGATCTACGACCGAAGAAAACAAGAGCCATCCGACGTCGTCTCACTAAAGTATGCGCTCCTTTGATAGCCCCGCAATCTAATTATTCCTCTTGCGTGCAATCTCAATTTGCTTTTACTGACTATCGACTCCCGTTTCACTCTACAACTTTCCCTAGTATGAGAAGAACTTGAAGACCGAGAAGCAGAAAAAGAAAGATATCCACTTTCCTAAGCGAAAATACGCCTTAAAAGCATAGATTATTTGGTTTCTATCCTGTCAACTTTCTCCGATCATGTCTCATGTCAACCATGTCAATTGCACCAGCCTACTTGCCAATTCTTATACTCACCTTCTCGTTAATTTGTATGAGAGTTGTGAAATGATTGTTAGCTGTTTTGACTAAGATACCGATACCTGGCCTAGATATTAGAGCTTGCCCCCTCCTGAACTAATCTGTGAATACATATTGACAGACTACTGATGATACCATCCCCTCAGTGACTTGGTCGACCTCAAAACACACTATGCTTTCTATCAGCCGAACTGCATTTTTTACCCGTGGTCACCACCCCTGGAAAAGTCCACGCTCCCTCCATTATCGCAGATTTTACTCACTCATTCTGAAGCTCCTCTTAATCAGTGCTCATTATCTGTCATCATTTTGGTTTTTTCCAACTGACTCAAGTAAATTGTGTGCCCTCTATTTTTTGAATTGAAGAGAGGGCAGATCTACCTCAAAGGAGTTGTTGATGAATTCGTATTAAATAAAAAATCTTATGTGTTCATAGCTATCTGGGACCCTCAATCCGAGTTGATTCGGGTGAATCAATCTATGCCTTAATTTTGAACTGGTTGTAGAGTCAAGTTTTACGAACTATTGTTACTTGTTGCATTAAACTCGTGGTTTGCCAACCGAACAAAGCTGAATGTGAGGGATTCATCTTCAAATGTTTTTAATTCAAACATAATTCAGGGGTCCTATCAATCCGTGTTATTTTACACAGGTGGAATGCAGGGACTCAAAATTACAGCCTCAAACTGGGAGATGTAGGCTGTAGCGGAAGCCTTATCGACAGAGAGGTCAGCTTGCACTAAGCGTGGGGCTATCTCGGGTCTTTTTTGGCAATCATCCGACGTTTATCCAGCGTTTCGGATCCAGAGATTCAGAAACACGAGCTCCGTGAGGTTTTGATTCCCGTATTTATAATTATCTGCTTAAATGCTCTGCAAATGTTTTAGCTACCGTTCCAGTAATTAAAAAATTCTACATCAGAGACATCAAGGTGGCCCCAAGAACTAAACTCAACACAAGTCCATTCTTTAGTAGGTTACATTTGGACACCGCGGAACTTATGTTTGCGATCCGCTTGGGCTCACCCAGGTACTGTATTAAGCGAGCCCCAAGAGCGCTCAAGAAACCAGCAATAATTTTGCCTCATCCGTGAAACTGGTCGAAAATCGGAGGACAGCGCAAAGTCGAAGAAGAATGAATATCCCGATATCCCTTGTGGTAATATTACCAGCCTGCCTGGCTTTGTTTCCCGGAAATCCCTGGTATGATACTCTCGAAAAATCAAAGCAGCCGTGGTCTGAGATCCAAGATGAGCATGGAGCGCTCAATACTGAGTTGAACCATCTATCTGATTCTCATTGGTCACCTCCTTCAGAGCATTACAATACTTTTCTCGATTACAATTTCCAGTGGAACGCGCCACACTGGGACGATTGCCATCAGCATGTCACTCCACATGGCTCAAACCAAGCAGAAAACTGGCTAGATGAGACTACTCTTCTTGAATCCAGAATGGACGATGGTATGCAAGCAAATAGTGTAAGGCATATGCAACTTGAAGACAATTGGAATCAACCTCCAATAACATCACCAAGTTGGATGAACGAACAATACCACCAATCTTACACCGTTCCTGAAAATTATCTGACTAGCAATTTACCAATGGAACAATCAAGCCATGGATTTCTAACAAATATTGCACAAAATGTCGACCACCCACATCCCAATCACATAGATAGCACAGCTGTAGAAGCTTTTTTATTGGAGGATTCGCATGAAGATGCGGCATCTGATCGACAAATGAATATCGGTAATGCTCAGTCTAGCCGTAGCGCCGCTGGAGAAACCCAAACTGGTACAGGACGTGCAACAGCATACCGCGAATTAATCACCATAGAAAATTTTTTACCTCGCGGTTGGGGTTTCATATATCGCCATTTGACTGCAGAGTTCCAATTCGCCCAAGTGGTAGATTTTAAACCATATTCAATCGATGGAATACTCATGGTTGAAGCCATAAACTCTTTGGAACTTCCAAATGGAAAAAAATTTATCAACATTTTTATTGAAGAAGAAAATAATATAAATAAAGTTTTCAGCGTTGTAGAGCCGTCTCTTAATAATAAATCTCAACTCTTTGATTTGCTTTTGAAAAGAGAGACACCTGTTGAATCCAAGCAAAGGAAATCTCGAGAGGATCAAGGTAATACCAGTTCAAAAACTGTAATCAACAAGACCAGTAGAAATTCATGGAAGGCTAAGGACCTTATTGGAGCTTGGCGACAATTAACATCTCCAAATATTCTATTAGGATTCAATCCAATCACTCACGGCACATTGCAACAGTACAAATCATTCGTCATGGAAGATTTCAAAGAAGATCTTGAAAGACTTGAAAGACATATTCATAGAAACCTTTCAGGTAGAGCATTTCTAAATGCGTCGCGTTATTTTGAAACATTGAAAAGTATACTACCTGGGTTGTTTTTTTATGTGGACTTAGTTAATACGATTATTCCTAATGGGGATTTGAATAATGGAGAACTACTTCGAAGTCGGCGCGGGATTGCAGGCCAGAAATTCCTTCAAGTGATAGAAATTCAAGTTTTAAGATTAACTGGACACCAGCTCGAATATCCAGAAAATGAAATTGAAAAAAAGGCAATAGAAGAAGTTGTTCAATCACTTGATAAAAGCCTTGTGTACAATGCAGATGGTGACCTTTTCCTTGCAAAAATTGGAGTACCTTTCAGTTGGAAATTCATAACCTATTGGTTTTCAACATCAAGACGGGAACTGCTCAATCATGCCGAGAAGTACACAGAACCAAGTAATAAATTTAAGAGTTTCTTCAATAATTTAATGTTATCTTGGATCTATAAACCCGAATGAACTAGTGAACCAGTCTATTTTCAAAATTGAACTAAGATTTTATTTTTTCATCCGATTCTTTTGAAAAAGATGATAATAATTATATTAGAAACATTACAATTTTTTTAGATTGTTTTTTTGTAAATAACTTTTTATTGATTTAATTAAATGAATGAGCAAATGAGCTAAATAAGCCCCCTTGCTGATTTCCAGGGGCTTAAAAATACCTAAAGATAGCCCTCTAAAGGGGAGGGTGGGCTTCAAGAAGTAAAAATAAAAAATTGATAAGGTAAAAGAAGACAAAGAAAAACAGTCAAGAATGGATCACGGTATCTCTTTCTTGGTATTTAACCTTACTATTTTGTTCTTGAGAATTCACTCTGTAGTTTGAATTGTAAGTGTGACTTATCCAATTTCAAAATGATAAAGGAAAAGCATGATCAACTACTTCAACCAGAGAATGAAACTAACACTTCTAATGACCAGGGCTCAATTATCAATAGAACACAATGTTGAGCATGTATGTTTCCGATTTGTTTTTATCACCATATGTCACACTTCTGGCATACCTTCTTTTCTCCTTTGCTTCTCCCATTCTCTTGTTCTCTCATACATGTCAGACACACTCTGTGGTATTACTGCTTTTATTTACTTTATACTGATGCAAGGGTGTGTTGATACCTTAGAGTTTCCACCACCATTGTGGTAAGAAATCTCTGAGTTGAGGTTTGCTTTGAGGTGGGCATTGACCTCACTAGCTACCTTAGACCTACCACAGATTTCAACCACCATTGCTCTACAACCTTGAAAATCATCATCCCAATAACTGCCAATTTTCAATTCCAACCACTGTGTCTTCTTTAACCAAGCTTGTTAACTCCATCTACTCATAAAAACCCTATCCAAGAAAAAACACAACACATCATCAAAATCAATCAAACATATCAAAAAATAAAACAATTTAAAAAAACCATTGACAATTCTAATAACCATCAAAAATGAATATTTGACTGACACAAGACTCTCCAAAAAGCATCATTTCAGCCTGGTCAAATTATTTCCCTTTGTTTTATCCTTAGTTTAAGTTTAACTCCCCCTGAAGGGAAAAAAATAATAAAATAAGCTTCAAGACTGCATTGCTATAAATTTAGCAAAGACTTCTTTGATTGGGAAAGTCAAAAATATTAGCTTGCCTATTTTTACCATAGAATGATACGTCCTTCTGCCCTTGTGGCAATTATTGGAAAGCAAATAACATTGCTCAAAAGAGTGTTTAACCTGATTCACAAATGAATCAAATTATTATTCTTATTCATAGCAGTACCAACTCCTCAAAGATCAAAGTTTTAGGCACCTATAATTCAAATCAAACGGTGTACAAGCATGAGCACCTCACCAGCATTCAATTTTTGTGCTTTTAGTTTTGAATACTGCAGAAGTCAGGGCATATATTATATTAATTAGAACCAAAACTGATAGAAATCAACAATATATAGGTTGTAAGACACACAAATATAAAAAATATAACAAAATATTAATATCAACACAAGAGTTTGATTATAAAACTAAGAAGAACAGAAAATGGAGTAGATAACAAGAGGCTTACGAAGACTCTGAAAAGAAGACAAGCTAGATGTGAGTGATCACTTAAAAGGAAGGAACATAATGTTTCTTATTTAAGAGAAATTTCTTGCTTTTGGAACTGAATTCTTTTCTCACCAAAATAGAAAACTCGAATAAGGAAGAGTGGCCTTTAGGAAAGGAGATGAGTTTTACTGCTGGAATATTTGGCTGTTGGAGTGTATCCTGTTGTGATTATATTCAGTTCTCATTTTATTCTACAGTTTTCTTTATTTTATTCATTCATATTTTATCAATTTATCCTTTATCTTTCATTCACTCAACTCTTATTCAATTTTCTTAAGAACAAGTAGACATTCTCAGATTAGAATATTCTATACTTTCTAAATTAATGGATAATTATTTTTAGAATGCTTTATAATTTTATAATAATCATATTATTTGAGTTAATAACTATTTTTTAAGACTATGAATGTGACTAGCTTATCTACAGGGAGCTCACTTTTCCAGTAAATGTTCATGGAAAAATAATGAAAGAGCCAATATTTTATTTCATGCCTGAGAGAATCCACCATGGTGGGCATACGTTATTGTAGCTTTTGCATTATGCAATGCAAAAGCAAGTTTGTAGTATCTCTCCTCAGTTCGAACCCCACTATGAGATGCTTTAAACTTTGAATTGGCTGAAAATTATGCTACCACATGGATCAGACCTTCCCAAACTTAAAAACTTCTGATGCAAAATTTTTGGAAATCTTAGATAAGGCAGACTAAGTTATGCCCATAGTGATTGACAGGGTGATTGAGCAAAAAGTTTGTGCTAAATCACTGAGTTACCCCAGCTAAAGTGGATGCTCTGACAGCAGCAGACTTTGTAGAATAAAAAATAAGATTAATTTCCAGGGAAACATTCCAGGGGCCTAAAATTCTTCTAAAGCACAACAAAATATGAAAAATTAAGGAAAGAGTGGGAGTGGCTAGAGATGATGAAACAAACTGGAGCTGGGTCAATGCCTCTTTTTTTACAGTATTTTAAACTCACTGCTATATTTTTCAACTTTTAAAATGTAAATACGGGTGTTGATTTATGAGTAATAAATTGAATTTAATCCACCTTGAGAATGAAAATGACTACCAGAAGATCAGGGTTCAAAGACTAAAATTTACATCCAGATTAATTCATGTTTATTATAATTAGGGCACTGTTTTTTGCAACCTGGTGCGCACTATCTTTTTTTCAACTTTCCATCATTGTATGCTTCATCCCTTTCCTCTTTAACTTTTTCTTAGTTCTATTTTTTTTATTAGTCTTTAAATTTACATTAAAATCAACAAATAAATAAAAAATCTAAAATCAAAATAGTATTAATACATTATTTAGTCCTGATTTACATGAATCAGTTATATAGTTGGTTAGTTTGTTAGTTTGTTAGTTAGTTAATTAGTCCTCCTACAAGTGTAGGAGTCCATAGTTTAGTCCTATCATATATTTGATAGTTTTTATCTTAGTCCTGCTACAAGTGTAGTTAGTTATATTAGTCCTGCTACGAGTGTAGTTAGTTATATTAGTCCTGCTACAAGTGTAGTTAGTTGTCTTAGTCCTTGTTTATTTATTATTCAAGTTTTGTCCACTAACCCTCTTGTTATGTGCAAGGGGGTCTGTTGTTTTCCTTTTTTCATCTTGACTTTGTCCTTGGAATTAAAATTATCCAGTTGAGTTCCTTTTTCAAATCAACCAATTTGCTCCTGGTTCAACCTCTCCCTACTCTCTTCTCAGCCTCAAGATCTCAGAAATTAACACTTTTGCCGTCAGGAGGCATTAAGTTTTTTTTTTTCCAAAAAATTTTTAAAAATACTTTTTATGTTTTAAAAATTACCAAAATGATTTTCCTAGCTTCTTTAACACCCCTGCTCCTATTTCTGAGATTTTTGACTTGAAAAATATTGGGTTACTCCTTATGTAGGGAGCGCAAAAAATCAAATATGAAATATATAAAAGCTTTTAATAGGGCAAATATGGGTTAGAAATTTTTTTCATCTTCAACCTTGTTGGACTGGGATGATATTTTAAGCCACGGGAAAGGAAAATGAATTTCTTTTACATTTTATTTTCAAAATGATGGTGCATGCATCAGTTTTTGCAAAAAATTAATTTAAAAGAAGCTTCTAATGCATCCCCATGGCTAAAAGCTTTATCTGACATTAAAAAAGGTTTAAGTATCTGTGAAAAATAAATAAATTAACAATAACCATGCAAGTGTTTTTTTTTATTTTTCATTTTGTGTACCCCAATCTATTTTTGAAGCTAAAAAGTTCAGAAAGTGCAGCAGGGATGTTAAATAGGCTAGGAAATGATTGTGGTTCTATTTTAACCACTAAAAGTATTTTTCAAAAATATTTGAAAAAAGAAAAAAAAAACTCAACCATGTCCTGACATCAAAAGGCTGCACCTGCGGAAATTGGGGAACACCTGCTGGAAGTTGTCATGTGGTAACTTCAAACTACTTTTATTCTTACTAGAATCTTACTGGTCGATTATTTCAATGTAACTTCAATGCATAGTCACTATGCAGTGTGCACAGTGACTGTGCATTGAAGATAATCATGGGTTCATTCAAAGTAAGAAAAAATGTAGCACCTGAGATATCCACATGTCAACTGGTGGAATTTTCCCCCCAATTTCTTCCGGTGCTGTGCACACCAGGTTTTGGGAAGTGCACATAACAGCCCTCTATAATTAATTCTAAAAACAACTTATTACTTAACTATCAACCTTAAACTAAATGAGAAAAGGCTTGGCATACTTTTTTGGTCAAGAAGATCAATTCCAAAATCCCCAATCCTCTTACCTGAATATCAAATGCTCTACTAGATTAGGCCACGCCAACCACCAACCATGCCATGGACTTCTGTTTTGAGTTTCATTCATTTTTCTCTGTTTCAAAATCTGTTGCTGTATTCTACAAAACTATTTTCAACGTTTCCTGTGTCTAGAAGTGTACCTGGGAAGCACTTGTAGATTTATTTCTTTTCTCGTCTTTCCTACTTCCACTTGTGCAATTCCTGGCATGTAGCTTCTCTTTGTTTCTTCTTTCTTTGTCTCTCTTGTCTTTCTCCCTCTTCTATTTGCTTCTGTTTCTTTTCATTGCTTCACTTTCCATCTGTGCCCTTCCAGATCTTGTTGAGACCATCATTCTGGTTCACAGTTAGAAAATTGTGACCAAGAGATGACTGTGGTTTGATCAAAATAGGGGGTATTAGATATGTCCAAATCTGCAATTTTGAAAAAAAAAAAATATTAAATGACTGATTTCAGCAAAAGCTATGTTTCAATTATTTTTTATCTTTCTTTGAGATGAAGATGAAATACATAACCATCTTAACAAAAACCACCGTTTAGTTATAGATGTCAGGTTTGGCTGAAACCAGACATTTCAATTTTTTCAGAAATAGCTGATTTGGAGATATTTGATACCCCTCAATGTGATAGTGTTGGTTGAAGTGAAAACCCCTGGCAGCCCACAGGAAGGGCTAAGCTAACCAAGAGCAGCACAGCAGAGCACCCCCGTTCAAATACAGTCAGATTAGGGGGTCTACTGACTGTCCAGTTGAGAGAAGCAGTTTGTCCTATCCATCAATTTCTCTTCCTTCCAAGTTTTATGAACTAAGCAAGCATTACGTGTGTGTCCCTAAACCTTCTCGATCACTAATCTTAAGCTAACTTGATAAGGTCATTTTCTTAATAGAAAAATTCGTCAAAGCATAAATTAACTTAAGCAATAAGCATGTCCGCTGTAATCAACGCACCTGCAAACGGCTCTGATGGTGTCGCTGCGATCACCGATGCACTGGAGGCGTCCACCATTCAAGAATTAGGTAGAAAAGTAAGTGGTTTTTGGCTTGAGATTGCCTCCTTTCATACATCCTTGTGACGTCAGTGGGCAGAACAAGCGTCCAGTTATATTTTCAGTGAAATAGAACTTTGCATAAGTCAAGCATCTGATTGTCAAGTGTGTGGTCTGCTCTTCCTCAAGGTCTTTGTCGGAAATCTTAGCTTCGCCACCAAAGAGGATCAGCTCCGCTCCGTTTTTGGTCTACATGGTGAAATGTAAGTTGGGACTTCCTTGCCCATACATGATGCCACTTCGCTAACAACTAACTGTTCTTCAACCATTGCTATCTTGTTTATTTTTGGTTCCCTTTTGTGTGGTTGCGGTGACCTGTACCTGGTAATTAGCTCCGAAGTGCAAATTATTCATCGTGGCTCCCGCTCCTTGGGGTATGGCTTTGTTACTTTTACAACCACCGAAGATGCAGAGAAGGCCGTGTCCGCTGCAGATAAATCCGAAATCGATGGTCGTGTCATCAATGCTGAAATAGCCAAACCGGCTCCGGTAAGTTTGATCAATGAAGCTTTTACCGAATCCCGTCACCGTATTCTGATTAGTTTCCGATCGCTGAAAACCCGGCTTAGGGTACACCTGGAGGTGCAATCCCTCGCGCTGCTGCCCGAGCATCTAAGGCTTCCAAGGCCACGTCAACTCGTCAAACTAATGATGAGTCTAAAACCAGCGAAGACGATAAAGAGAATCAGACTGATGATCCATCCCCAACCGACTCTAAGGTTCATATTTATTGCCTACTGGTACGGCTTTTCACTTTTGCTGACCGCTGACCACACTGAACTGTAGACTAGAAGCAGCAAGAGCCGCAGCCGTGGACGATTCAGACGATTTGGTCGACCTCGCCGTCCCACGGGTGAATCGAAACCTGAAGCTAATGGAGAAGACCATGGTGCTGCTACGGATACCTCCACTGCGCCTGAGGGAGATCATGCTGCCAAACCTCGTTCGAAACGTACTCGCAGCAGGCGAGGGAGGGGCGCACCTCGGTCTCCCGGTGCCCCTAGACCAAGGCGCCCTAAGAGAATAGGCCCCCCTGAAGGAGAGCCAAGTAAAACGTGCGCTAATTTTACGTACAGTCTGTAACTTCCTGCCTGACACTAACCTGGCTTAATATGGGTCGATCTTCAGGCTTTTATTTGTAGCAAATTTACCTTTCGATGCCACCGAGGAACAACTGAAGGAATTCTTCTCGAGCTACCAAGTCGCTTCAGCTCACGTAATCCGCCGCAAATACGGCTCTGTTGTTGGTAGATCCAAAGGTTTTGGGTTTGTTGAGTTTGAAGATGAAGCCAACCAACTCAAGGCTTTGGAAGAAGCTCAAGGAAAGGAGCTAGCCGGGCGAGCTTTACACGTCAAGATTGCGGTTAACGAAACCAAAAAGGAAGAAGCCAATGAAGCAGAACCACCTGCCGATGGTACATTAGCGACTGTTGACGCAGGTAACGCTGCTGCTTAACGTTTGAGGTCCATGCAAACATCTAGTCCGCGCTCTACTGTGGCAAAATTAGCTCCCAGTCTTTTTTTTGTCGAGTGCAATTTATACTTTCATATTTCAAATCAGCCTTCGGTTACGCAGAGAAACTCTCAAGCTGGCGAGGATGAAATTGCTTTTGCTCTGATGACGCCTTGAGAACTTGATTGATTTTCTTAGTTGAACTGTATCATGAAAAGTATATCTTAGGTCCAGCAGTTAAATGCACCCCTTCCCAACAAAATGTGTATATACATGTATTTATAACTCAAGGCTCTATAGATAAAACTACTTCATGCATGCAATACAAAATGGTAGCTCATTTGCCTACTTGCGGACGATACAAAGATCCATTAATTTCAAATCAAATATTTATGGAATGATGATTATGAATAGTTGATTATTTGATTATGGAAATGATTGTGGGTGCAGTGTGATATTGACCCAATGTTGATGACTGACCTTGGAAAAGACTTGGCTGCACCTGATGTAGTGATGAGATTGATGAGAAACAGATATAATAAGTGATAAAAAGATGTAGGTAGGCTACAGGGATCAGTGTGAAGGTCAATACAAAACTCAAATCAGAAAAGTAAGAAAACGTAGAAACCAACATCACCCTCTGCAGTCCACTTGATGCCTTTTCTACTCCTTTCAACACTATTTGGGCTCTTTTGGGATTTCCATGATCAATTGGACATTCAACCTCTGAGATCTCATCAACTTGCTGGTTTTTGGTGGAGTAAAGCATAAGATTCATTCAATCTTAATTTTCCACAAGGATTGCCCTGCTTTTCTATAGTGTATTTCACTTGGATTTTGAAGGAGTTGATTGGCACAATACTCCTTGAAGTTTCCCTTTCAATGGTGATGTATAAAGGAGAAAATTTAATTATAAATACCGCAACCTATTCTTTTGTTTTGATTGAGCCCCTGCCTTGTGATTCACATTTGTCCTCATGACCACTCAACAAATTATTCAATATGCCAAGTTCTTCACATCAAGATATTTTTTAATTTCAATAAATCATTTAAATAAAAATAATAAAAAGTTAGAATAAAAATATAAGATTGAAGTAGATAAGATTTGTATCAATAAGTGTCTTATAGTCAATGAACCCTGATCTTCAGTAGTTGAAATCATTCTCTACTAATATTTTTTATATTTTTATTGCTGTTTTTGATGTTTTGGAACTGAGTATTTAGAACTAGCAATCCTAATTACAATGTGAAGAAAAATAATTAAGTCGTAAGATCAAACCTGTAGTTGTTTAAATTATCTCAAGTATTGTTTCTTATTCTCTTAGTTTGTAATTTATTCTATGCTAGCTTTCCAAGCCACATTAAACCCCTCACATGTTGTTCATGGGGCTAATCTTGTTTATCTTTCTATAAAATCTCTGTAGTTGGGTTGGAAATTGATTCATAGGTTCTTTCTTCTAAAGATCCAAAACAATCTGAGCCAACCCAAGTGAGATACTCATCCTCCTGGTCCCCCTTCCTTAATCTCAAGTTTCATTTTTTTTTAAATCATTAAAATAAAAAATAAATAAAAATTATTTCTTAGAATATAAAAATCCAAATTATTCTCAGTTATAAATTTCAACAACATTGACACTGAATATACTTTTTGATGTCTGAAGTCAATTTTGGGTAGGATGACTTACCAGTTTTGTTGGCTCTATAATCTGGAAGGTGAATTATGTGACTAGCTCTATATCTCTGTATCACCTCTACCTTTAGGCTGTTGTGGAATCAATAGTAATTTCTTAGATAATTGATGGGCTCATTTTTACAAAGGAATAAACTTCAAATCCTCAGTTCCAGGACTATATTATTTGGATCCTTTGATATTTCTTCAGACACAGATATGCTCAGATTTGTGGTATCCACTTGCAATGCTTACTATATCTACCAGGGGAGGTTGGAGGAAAAGTCTGACCAAGCAGTGGAAATCTTAATACTTCAACGCATTACCTCTGGATTTAAGCATCAAGTAGTTGAAAAGGTCCAGTCCCTGGGAAGAGGAGATGAAATCCCTGGAATTTAGTATGAATTAGATGGTAGACTTAAGATCTTCAGGAAAGCTTTCAAAGTGATTAAGTCTGGTTTCTGGAAATATCTGATTAGTAAAAAGGTGAGGGCAGAAGGAGCACAACCCACATGGTTGGATTGAGGCAATTTTATCTCAAATTCAGGTGGGGAAGATTAGGTTTATTTCAGATCTAAAGTAGACATCAAATGTCACTAGATTGGTGAAATGACTAATGAATTAAAAAAAACTGTATCACAGCTAAAAAAAACAGGAATCATTTTAAACTTCTGTGACACTACAATATAAACTGGACTTGCTTAACTATATATGTATACAGTATATAACCAACAGTGAAACCAATACGATCCACGTATTGGTATCGTAACTGTATTGGATTAAATACTGATGATGATACTGTGTATCTTATTTGCTTGATTTACAAATCCGATACAGGCTACCCAATCTGGGTGTATTTGGTCTACAAATACAATGCACTGTATTTGGGTACCCAGTATTGGATATACCAATTCGATCCAACCAAATACCACAATACATACTCATGTATCGGGGTTTAAATGACTCAACCCCCCTGGCGTACTGCAAAAGTTTAGCATGGCTATTCCAAAAAACATCCCCAATTGGAATAGAACCAGGGAAAAAACATCCCCAATGGGAATAGAAA
>KN362353.1:536-13844 GCA_000785685.1 Uromyces viciae-fabae | reverse complement strand
AAAGTGATTAACATTTAGATTATGATATGATTGAATCGCTGACGTCTTGCTGTTCTTTTTATTTTCACATTGATTTAGAAAAAGCAGGAACGACAGCGAATTAAAAAAGAAGAAACAAGAAAAGATTTCAACTTATAAAAAAGATTTTCTCTTGATTCTGAAAACCATCAAGGATTTCGAGAATCAATTTTTCTTTCTAAAAAGAATAAATTTTATTTTTAAATTTTTATCTTTCAATTTAAAAACAAATAATTTTTATTATCAATTATCTAAAACAAAATATTCATATTAATAAAAATATATAATATTTAAATTATTATTAATTAACTATTAAATACTATTAAAATTATATTCAAAACATATTTTATCATCTTCTTTTTATCATTAACTATTATTAAAATATTATTATTAAAATCAAATTAAATTCTTCATCTTCATTATTAAATATTACCAGTCTTGCCTTTAGGTAATTAAGTATTTTCTTTTTATCATTTATTTCTTTATAAAATGTTTTATCTTGTTGTATTGTTTTTATAATGTTTTTATTTTAGCTGAAATAAAAACTACTTTAGTTGTGTAAATTTTCTTAATGATGGTGGCACTTTATTCCAAAAATGGTAAGATCAAGCAGGGGCTTCTATACAAATGGAAGCGCAATAAAAGAAATGAGAACAAGAAATGGAGGGAGAAATCTTGGCGGAGATAGATAAATTGAAGTTAGAAATAGAAACATTGCAATGAGACTGATGAACTGCTTTTTCCGCAAAAAGGAGTGGACAACTGCAATTACTTGACACAAGTATGCGCCTACTTGCCCCCTCCTGCACTTGCAGGTTTGGGTGAGGTTGTGGGTGTCTATACTTTTAGAGTTTTCAGGAAAGTAATTATACTTGTGGGGGGTACCCGGGTGCAAAATGCATTCTTTATTCCTCCCGGGTCAAAATGACTGGAGGAAGTCCAGCCGCGCCAAAGGGCTGGATTAGTACATTAAAGACACAGAACCTGTCCCCTGAAGCTCCCAACTTGATCCAGGAGAGAGGATTCCATGGGATTGGGTCCTACATGTGTCCAAATGGAAAGTCCTCCCAAAAGGGAAAAACCCAACAAGGTGTGTAACCTCAGCTAAAAGATGGCCAGCAGATAAAATGAGAGGCAGAGAACTTACCCCGCTCTCTACCTCCATTTTCATTGTTTCCTCCTAAGAAGAAAACCCATCAAGCAATAGCAAGGGCAACAGCAACATCCCTGAATCAAATCATACAACAAGATCTAAAGAGACTTGTGTAGTGCAGTCCACAAGGAAAAATAACTGAGGTTAGTCCACCTAACTCAAGCTAGTTGGTTGAAAAATTTTAGCTAATATTTCTCTTCAAATGAAGAAGAAAGACCGACACCAAGTGGTTCAAATCACGCAGTGATCAACTCAAGTGATTTTAGGGGGAGATGATTGCATTGAATGTGGATAAAGAATTGGACTAATCTGGTGTTCCAATTCCATGTTGCAAACTTGGTGAAAAAAAAACCAAAATATTGCAAGTATTTCATTTCTGTGCAGAGAGAAATGAAATTTAGAACTTCATGAAGAAAAAAGGAATTTGTTGTGAACTGAAAACAGAGCATACCTTAATACCGTAGACCCTGGAAGTGATGGATTGAGGAAGATTAATTGGGAAAAAAAATTTTAGGGTCTAAACAGAGCAGACTGATGGAGTTTGATCCGTTTGGTTTGTGTGTGAAATAGTCATAATCCCTTATTGTTGGAGTTTCAGGGTTGAGTTAGCCAAAAATTCTGTGACTCAAGATGTTCATACTTTTTGAGATTACTGTCAAGTGGGCCAATTGAATCTTTCTAACTCCCAGCGTTGGGCTCCCCACCACTGTGGGGTGCCCATGCTCATACTTTGATCAGGGGAAATTATTGTTTTTTTTTTTTCAAAAAAGTGGGATTTCTATGTACGTGAATTTTATGGGGATCAGTTTTTGAAGCACCCTTTTCCTGCCTTGCACCACCTTTTGAAGTCAGGAGGTTGTCAAGTATTTTTCATTTTTTTGAATATTTTTAAAAATTACTTCCAAAGATCTAGGTCCTCCTATTTTTTGCAAAAGTAAACATAAAATTAAATCTTTTTTGCTTCCCTGGGGATAAAATTTTTATCCCATATTCCAATAAGGCTGAATTAATACATGTGATAAAGCCCATATTTTGTGAATTAGCTATTTTTTTATATTTTTTGTATCATTTAGTATACTGCCTAAATAAGGAGTAATTGAATGTGTTTTTTTCTTTTGAGCTAAAATCCTCAGAATATGAAGCAGGGGGCTCAGGAGGCTGTCTTAAAATTCTGGAAATTTCTTGAAACTTCAAAGTATTTTTTAAAAATATTGGAAAAAATCAAAAATACTCAACATCCTCCTGACCTAAAAAGGTGGTGCAAGGAAGTTTTGGGTGATGAAGAAACCAATCTACTAATTTATTGAATTATGCTGTTTAATTTAGAATAATGAATATTAATTATTAATATTGAAAACAATGTAAAGTTATTTTTACTATTTTTACAGTTATTTCTGCCTTCAAATATCATATACAATATTTTCAGGATGAAAAAAAAATATCCAACAGCACAAATATTGTACAGAAAATTTCTGCCATTTCTTCAGGAGTTTTTGATTGTTTGTAATAGCTTTGGGGAAAAAATGTTGCACATGACACCAGCTCAGACTGTCAGCCTCCAGACATATTTTATGTCTGAAAACTGCAATCAAATTTTATATTTTAATTATTTTAATTTAATTTATTATTTTATTTGTAGTTATAGATATTTAAGATGGGCAGCAAAATAATAACTGCTGTAGTATAACAGTTAAGGCTTGCCTTACTGGTAAATAAATACTATGACCCAGGTCCAAGTCACCATGGAGTCATAAAAATAAAGATAAAATAAAAATCATCTTTTCACAATTTTAAGATTAAGATAAAAAGCGCATACTATTTTCTAAGATCACTTTCTTGAAAATGTATCCTGCAGATCCCCCAATCTTTTTATCTTTTCTTGTTGAAATAAATATTCTTGCACATGATAAAGGGTATATAATTTACCCTTATCATGTGCCATTAATTTCCTTTTTAATTGATTGGGATTCCCAATCAAAGCAACTTTAATCCGTGAAATACAGGGATTCTTCCTTGGGAAGAAAAGAGTATAAATACCCCTGTATTCTCAGAGATTAAAGATCAGAATTAATTAGAAAAATATAGATTAGACAATATAACTTACATAAAACTTTTTAAAATATAGATAATAGATATATTTTCAAGAAACAAAGTTAAGTCTAATAATTTTTCCTAATTCCACTAACTTACTAGGCTCTCTTCTCTTTCTAGTTAAACTAGAATGACAGTGCCTTTTAAAAAATAAAATAAAAATAAGCTTGGAAGGGATTTCCCTCCAACCTCTCCTCTAAATTACTAGAAGGAGCTTTGCCTAGTGCGTGAAGACACTCTTTTAGAGTATCCAGTACTACAAAATTACTTGTAGTACTGTTGAATATTTTGTGTACTGTTTGTCACGGCCAATAGGCAGTAGAGACACTCAGTAAAAAGCTCACCCAGCTCACACAGACCCAGTTTATATTACACAAAATGTTAAATGTTGTATACAATGATGAAAACAGTTATCCCTGTGAAACATTTGGGTGGTAATTTTTAAATCAACCTCTGAGATAAATTTAGAGCCACCTTGAAGCTGAAAAATTGATCCCAAGGGCAAAGACTTTTTGGATAAAAGAACAAGTTCTACAATTTTAATAAGACTCAATTTCAGAGTGATTGTGTTTTAAAATCAAGACCACTTTTGATTATGAGGGTTATTGAAACTGAAGAGATTTGAACCTGATTTCTGCAGAAAAATAATCAAAGCATCTCTTTCTGAATTCAGAACATTTTTAGTAGTACTAATTTTATTATAACCATTTAAAAATAAAATTTCAATAAAAAGAAGAATTTGAATTCATATTATTTTCATCATTGCTGATAGGAAAAGATGGAGTATGGGCTTCGAAATATAACATAGATCTATTCTCAGTTTGTTTTTGAAATAGCAGGAAGTATTTTTCAACTAGAATTTTTTTTCCTTCCTTTTGATTTAGAAGATTGCAAGTATTCAAATTGTTTTTGTCAGGATAATTTTTGTTGGTGAAATAATTTTTGTTATTCATTTTTTGTCTTGATGTAAATCTTGAAGGAGAGCTAACAAATGGAGAATTCCATGTTGAACTTGAGGAAAAAAACACTTCAAAATTGAGAAAAGTAATATTTATTTGAGGAGTAGGGTGGGGTGGATGGTGAGGGGATTCAAAAGGTGAATTTGATTAATTTTGGTGATGATTGGGATTCAAAGTGTTTCGTTTCGATGATGGATGATGGTGTGACGAACGGTGATATGACTTTGGGATGATTAAGGTTTAGGGTCTTATTCAACTTTCTCTTCTTTTTTCATCCTTTTTTTCGTTATTTACGAAATTTCCTTTTTTTAAATAAAAATATCATAAAACCTCTTTAATAAATTATATTAGTATACTCTCTGTCTAGTTGCATCACCGCTTGTATTCCTATAGTTGTATTCAATAATTATGTGCACGCAGTGGCAAATCAATCAACACTGAAAAAAAACAAAGAATAAGGTCAGGACGGACGCAGCCATGCATTGACAGACAGACAACGGCTAACGGTTTGCTGAGCAGCTTCTTTATATGTTACCGATTCCAGACGAGTAGAAAAATCCTACAAATTGCTAATCAGTCCGCTGTAGCCAATCGAAGACTCCAAGTCCTTCCTTGACCAAGATTCTTCCCTGATGAATCTCATGAGCCTACGAAGTTTCTCAAGAGTTCAGGAAAACATTCGACTTGAAGCGCAAAATGGTGTTTCAAGTCGGCATCAGATGTTCATCAGGATTAAAGCTTATGTGTGTATTCACGAGGGAACAGTTGTACGGTAGGTCTGAAGCGACCAGGTGCCTCCTTTAGCGCTAGCTTGTCCAGAGAGGAAGCTTGGACCCGCTTGCGTCGATCTGGTCCTTGTGATCGGCGCGTTGCTTATAAAAAAAGAGAAAAGAAAAAGAACCGAAAACTGGATCCAGCGGTGCATAACCTTCAGTCCGACCGTTCCAGGACAATGGTTCAGATGCCACATAAGAGCCATTTGTTGTTCAACTGGGATACCGGAATTCTCTACCCGGTAACTCCAAGCTTAGAATATCCTCTACTAAATGCGCCCTAGCGTTTCGTTCAGCTTAATCAAGGCCGAAGCCCGACTGGGCTGCTGGACCATAGATGCTGTGCGAATTACGCAGTTCTCCAGGGTAGGCATAGTACACCATTCATGAAGCTAATCCACTCATTGTTTCTATTTCTGAGAAGCTTTATTGGCGTGTCTCCTCGCCTCTCGTCATGCTGCTGGGCCAGGTCGGTCTAACTGAAAATAGCATGTCTGTTAGATTTGGCCTGTGTTGGCCATTCAATGTGACTTTTTTTTGGGATATACGGTCACAGGCCATTGAGCTTTCTGCTTTTGCGTGCAGGTCAAGCACTCACTACTCATCGGGATGTCCTGCAACAATCTTCCTTTTCATCCAGAAGCTTGCCCCAATCTTGTCGCTCTCCTACCTCATAAGTCTGTACTTTTTTACACTGACCTCTCAGCGCTCACGCCTTCGTTCATACCTTGAATTAGTACATCAATCCATCAAGCATTTTTTGTTTTCTTTTACGCTTCATCTGCGTTTATTGTCTGATAATTGCTATCTTTAGCCCTCCCTTGGCGCCTTCATCATGGACGTTCCCGAGCCAGAAAGCCACACTGACGGCAAACTACCCCGACCTTACGCTTGCACCTATGCACCTTGCCACAAGTCCTTTTCCCGGAGATCTGACCTTGTCCGCCATGTGCGCATACACACCAATGAACGGTGGGTCATCCTACCTCCTGCGCAGCTTCATGTCAGGCATTGAGTCCAAACGCGCTGACCAGCGTTTGCTAAACAGGCCTTACAAATGCGAGTTTAAGTCTTGTGGCAAGTGTTTCATCCAGAGGTACTCTTCTTATTCTATCTTAATGAGATTGGAAGTCTGCTCAAAACTACGGACTGAGTCTTCGATGGTTTCTCTTTCTTGTAATTGTCAGATCAGCCTTGACTGTCCACATGCGCACTCAGTGAGTAGATTTTTCTTTCTTTGAGTTTTCATCCTACTAATTATAGCTTGAATGTACCCAGTACCGGTGAAAGGCCTCATGTTTGTGAACAATGTAGCAGAGCCTTCAGCGATTCTAGCTCGCTGGCGCGTCACCGGCGAGTCCACACTGGTAAACGGCCATACAGGTGCCCTTTCGCGGGGTGTGATAAAACGTGAGCTCTTTTACCCCTCGGGCAGATGGCCGTTTAATAAATGATTTTTGATCAATCTTTGACTTTTCAGTTTTTGTCGAAAAACGACTTTAATGAAACATCACAAAAGCCATTCAGATGATAGTCTCTCGTTTAATAGTGACAGCGGCTCTCCCAAATCGACGTCAGGTCATCAGTCAGCAAGTACTTCGCCTTCCTGTGTCACCACTTTTAATCCACAGTATGCCCATTCTGCTTATGTTGGTCGGGTTTCACAAAACATGTCGGCTCCGGCATCGTCGCAAAGCTTTCCTCATCTGCCACACCCCAGCTCATACGCAATTCCACCGTGGAGTAGTGTCTCGACGACATTTTCCATACCATTACCGTCCCCTCGAGAGAACTGTTCAACCAATAACTCTTTCTACTCAGGTGCCTTACCACATAACAATTTCCTCATGCCAGTCATCTCCCCTCGGTCCACACCCTTGAATTGTAACGCGTTCTTTGGACGTCATCCTTCGCTAAACCAGCAGCCTTTCCCTCAAGTTGAACGAGAAACTTTTAATGCCGGAACGTATACGGCAACGCCTCATTATGGAAACGATCAAGAGCTTTTCCGACAGATTCCAAAAGTACGGGACAGCGGAGGGCTATCAAATCAGCTATCCACTGTTTTGGAACACCCTTCTTTCTTTGGGTCTCTTGACATGAACAGTCGAGTGGACATGAACAGTCAAATTTTGGGAGAAACATCACGTGGAATGCAGCCCGATTTGTTGTATGAGTCCTTCCCTGAACATCTCCCTAACGTTGAACCCATACCCGGACTAGACTTACCGGTCAATATGCACACGATGGATAATAGACAGCAGGCATTCAACACGGAACATCACCCTTCACTGTCCCATTTCGTTTTCGGAGAAACTTTGGTACCAAACCCTGAGGATACCAATTCTTGCTGGCAGAAAATGACTTGGGGTCGCAGCTGAAGTGTACATTGATGCAGAATTTACTCCGTTGTTATCATTATCATCACATTTTCTCTTCATTCCACTAGTTTATTTATAGTTGTGCTGCCGAAGCCGTTTACTTTTCACATCTTTTTTGTCTTATTATTTATTTTATGCTCACATGTAAAGGTGATTTGATTACATGAGTTTATTTTGATTCTTCGCTAGTACTTGTCGAATTCGAATATCTAGTATAATTGGAATGCTTACTTGGTCGTATATTGACCTCGAAATCGCGTGGGCTGTAGCACGGAGCCAATCCTAGAGGCGCGACACCTGTGTAGTACTCACGCGTGGCATGTGTAGGTGTGTTTAGAGTGGCATGGGAAGGCAACCTGGAGGTCACAATCCAGCTTTTTTGAGAAATCACCAAAGACACAAGAGATACCTAAATTAGGTCATCTTCCCCCCCAAATATTTAATCTGCTACGCTTCTTCCAAGTCACCCTCCACCCTACATACCGCTAAGTTCACCATCCACAAAGCTCCATCCCCTCTTCTCGCCTCTTCTCTCAATCACATTTGTCTTTTTTTTCTTCTCTCATCTCACATTGGGTTTGGTTTTGAGTCCATCCATCCAATCATATTTTTTCTCTTTTGTTTTTTTTGTTTGATTTGTGCAATTCATCTAATTATTGTGAGGAATCAAGAAAAAAAACCCTAATAGAAACATAAAGTCTGACTGAGTAGTACAAGAACAATACAACCACAGAGATAGAAACAATGAAACCCATGAAACACAAGTGGAAAGCACAATACAACAATTAAAATAAAAATACAAATACAAGGAAAACAACAAAAATGAGAAACAGAAATACAAGGAGAACAACAAAAATGAGAAACGACTGCCAAACAGGGGGGCTAGAGAGCATTGCCATTGCGATGATCCTCAGAAGCAGACTCAGATCCTGATGGAATCAAATCCCAAAGTGTGCCATCAGATATTTCTTCCGGCCTGGGGTCATCAAGGCCCTGATCCCCATCTGAAGCAAAGTCTTCCAATTCATCGTCCACTGTTGATGAACAATTGCTTCAAGCGTTGCAAACCACAGGTGATTATCTTGAGTGTGGTTATTCCAAGTGACTTTCCAAAGCCATTCAACGTTGGCAGACCACTCTGCCAGCAATTGCTTGTGATTTTTCAGTAGCAACACTGATTCAGTTTTGAGAATTTTCCATTTCAACAAATTGGGTAAGGACACAAGAAAGCTTTCAATTGATTGAGATTCTCTAGTTGGGACCACTGATGTTGCCTTTACATCTACAAAATATATGTCAACAAATTAAAAATTAGATCAATCAGGAAAATGGCCTTACCAACACTAGAAATGGAGTTTTTAATCTAGTAGTAAAACTCATGCCCCCATGTAATCATCCTATCCAGTTCTTGAGTCAGTAATTGCATCTCCTCTTGGACCCTATCAAGCATCAAGACAGATTTGATTCCATGCCAGACTTGAGGGTCAATTGACCATGGTCCTCTGGAATGTAAAAATAGCCCATCATTCCAGAAAGCATCATCAATATCCATCTTGAGGAATTCCTTGTAAGTAAGTGCTATTGGGTGTTGTGGGGCACCTGCAGCTGAGAGATAATCCTGGTGACGTGGGTTGTATTCTTTAATTGCCTTTTCCACCGGACCTTTCCCCCTTTGAATAGCAGCCAATATTTGTTGATTTTATGGTGATGGAGATGAGAGATTTAGATTGAGGAAAAGATTTTGAAAGAGGAGCAAGGGAGCAGTTTTACTTTTAGATGATTTTATGGCTCAACTCGATCATTTTATTTCATTCACAGCAAGCAGTATTTATAGAAAAAGAAAAGAACATGTCACAACTCTGTGACATGTTATACCAACATGAAAATCTTACCCACTACTACACATGAGAAGATAACTACTTTAACTACTAAGTTATAACACAACTAAACATGTTATAAATAAAAAAATATAACTACTAGATTATAACACAACTAAAAATTTAACTACTAAGTTATAACACAACTAAACATGTTATAAATAAAAAAAATATAACTACTAGATTATAACACAACTAAAAATTCTATAAAATATTAACTATATAATTGAAAACTACACATCAATTATATAAAAAACTTTATGGCTACTTGATTGATAAATAACATATAACACCAACACACATGTTATAACACTATCACTATATTATTGACAACTACACATCAATAATGAATAAAGATCTCAGTGACAAATACACACCAATGAGATAAAACTAACTAGATAAATATAAAAATATTCAAGTATTTTTTTATTTTTTATTTTATAATATTGAAAAAACTTGGTGAGGATAAATGATAGAAGGATGGGAGTGGAGGACAAAACCATAGAAAAACAACCATATTTTCTCCTTCATTCAAGTACCTAGTACTTTTCCAGCGTCCACGTTCATCAACGGTTGTCATTTGCCTTGGAGTTCAATTTCTAATGCCAATAAGACAGAGTTCAATTTCCACAGTAAGGCTTTCTTCCTGTGCTCTTTTGCGCCACACAATTCAATGTAATTTCTTCCCATCTCAAGTGAAATTTGTTTTTGGCTTGCTTCAAATGCTTCAATTGAATTCAAGATATCGTTAAGCCCATTTATTGATGGAGGTAAGCCTCCATGAATCAACTTGTTCGTAGCAAGTTTTTTTTTTTTTTTTTTTGGGGGGGGGGGGGGGCAAAATAAAAGCTCAACAAAACTTACTTCAAATCTTCTAGCACTTCTTGCTTTTCAAAGAAATTTGCCAATTTTTCTGAGTTGAGTTTTTGTTTTTTCAGTGTTCAACTTTTAAAATTCAACTTATTGCGCCCACTGATTTCTAAAGAATGCAATTCAGAATTTCATTTTCCCTTCAGTGTAGGGATTGTTTTTTTTTAATAATTCGTCCAGTTTTTTTTGTAAGTATCATGTTCATTCATTGCATTACAGAATTTTTTTGGCATCCAATCAGCTGAAAGACAAAGCAATGAGGTAAGTAAGTATATAACAAGGAAAATAATAGTCATGAAAAATTGCAATGGAACAATTGAAATTTGAATTGGAATAAATTGATGTACATACCTAAATTGAAAATGCTCTGCTTATTACAAAATAAGCAACAGTGAGCAAGGCACTTAGAAAATTGTTTCTGGAGGCATATCATAATGGAGCCAGCTGAGGAGACAAAGCAGACCACAACTGTTCCAGGTATTCTCCATCCGATAGGCCCAAGCCCCAATTATATCACAGATTATAGCTGAGTTGACATCCCCAGTTGTTAACAAACACATGGAAGATCAAAGTGCCAAACTGTAACCTCGATTGATCTGCGGGAAAGATTTGGCGCTTTGGGGGACCAAAATGGAAGATCAAAGAGGCAGTGAGGGAGGGAAATAAAAAATAAAGTGTTATTTCATTGATTGAAAAAACAATTTAAGATTATTTCATTGATTAAAAGAAAAAAATAATATATAAACAAGGGAAAAATTACTAGTTTGATGAATTTATCCAAAGAGCAGCCAATGCCGTAAAGTACCCCAACTGGCCTAATTTGTTCAATTGAGGATATAATTTCTTTGAGGATGGCTAAAGGAAGGGCCCCTTTTTTTCCTGTTTTGTAAATTTTGGCCAATGTATGTTGTAATCAAAAGATTAATGCTTTTTGCATTTGTATTGAACACACAACAAAGTGATACATCTACAGTATAGCCACACTCATCATGAGTAGTGAGCTGAATCTGAGTGATCAACCTCACTTGTACATATTTGTAATATGAAATTGAATCCCAAAAGCACACTTAGCTCAATGGTTAGAGCATCACTCACGTAAAGAAGTTGAGGTTATGGGTTTGAGTCCCACAGGGTACAACTTAAATTTTGATGGATAACAATGTAATGACCCCATCATGTCTAAAACAAGAGCCCATGAGGCCTGTATTGTCACCGGCTTTCCAGGTTGCTCCATTTCTCTTATCATCTGCTGCCTTGTGTGATTCTGAACATTTATCACACTGGGTAGTAAAAATGTTAATATAATATTCAGATTTAAACAAACAAAGCAAATATCATAAAGACGTACTCTTTGGGTAATCTTATTGAGTTGCTCTTGATGTTTTATATGATCTTTCATCACATCAAGGTGATTAGGATGTATAAAAAATGGTGGGTGATAAGGGGAGTATGATTACCACCTGCTCTGCCATGGTGGCAGTGCTGGAAGTTTCAAAAGTTTTTCAGAAACTAGGAGAATTTATTTCAATAAATGAAAAGGAAAAATCTGAAAGATTTATAAAAAGAAACAAATGTACTCTTTGGGTAATCTTATTGAGTTGCTCTTGATGTTTTATATGATCTTTCATCACATCAAGGTGATTAGGATGGATAAAAAATGGTGGGTGATAAGGGGAGTATGATTACCACCTGCTCTGCCATGGTGGCAGTGCTGGAAGTTTCAAAAGTTTTTCAGAAACTAGGAGAATTTATTTCAATAAATGAAAAGGAAAAATCTGAAAGATTTATAAAAAGAAACAAAGTACCTAAGAGCAGAAGACAGGTGATAGATATAAAATAAGAAAAGATCCCTAAGAATGAATAAGCCAGAAGAAACAACAACAACAACTATAAAGAAGAGAATTAGTATATTTGTGAAAAATTAATAAGAAGAAAATGGAAAATACCAAGGTTGGTTGATTGAGCTTGAGTAAAGTGATCTTGAACTGAGGTAGGTTTTTGTTGAGTGAATAAGGAATACAAAAACAGAACAATGGAAAGTTCAAGACAAGGAAAAAGAAAAAAATCTGACACGTGACTAAGTAGAGTAACAGCTTCAAATTTGGAGTGTCTGCACTGAGTATAAGAAAAATAGACAAATAAAGAAAGAGACAAAAACATGAAAATACAACAGTTTCCATCTAAACATATGACCAGCTTATTGTTTACATGCTGATTTGAGTGATCACCTGTCTTCATACTGTCAAGATTCAAGTTGTTCAAAATTAATTTATTTTAGCCAGAGGGCTTAATCTTGAATATTCTGGGTCAAACTCTACTTAGAATTTTTTTTTTCACTTTTATTTTTTATCTTCTTAAATCAATTCAGATCAAGTCCAAGAAGACAAGCAAGATCAAGAGTCCTGAATATAAGACACTGGTATTTCAATTATCTCATATCAATCAAGCTCATTTCAAGACACATCACTTAAACTTTTATTTTTTATTTTTATTTCTCTATTATTTTTTTTCAGTCTATTTCAGAATTTTTAAAAAAACAAAACAACTTCAGCACCAGTCCATACATTGGATCAAATATATTCAAACCATTGTTCAGTCATAAAAAATCAACAGAGGATTTTATTTTATTTTTTATTCTATCAGAACTTGTCCTTTAGTTTCCACTTTATTAGATTTACAGTCTCGACTATCGATTCGGAGACTTACACGTATAAGGAACATAGAACAAACATCGATATCATATCAGATTAGCCTATTGGTCTAAGAACCTCGTAATCGATTTCCTTTAGTTTCCACTTTATTAGATTTACAGTCTCGACTATCGATTCGGAGACTTACACGTATAAGGAACATAGAAAAAACATCGATATCATATCAGATTAGCCTATCGGTCTAAGAACTGCGGAATCGATCCACTTCTAACTTTGTTAATCCTTTCTACGTGACGACTTCCAATCCCACTCGTCGAACAAATTTTTGATCTTTGAATCTTGTTTTTGATCTTCGAACCTTGATAGAGTCTCTTCCTGGAAACTCGTAACAAGGACAAGCTTCTGACGTCTAAGAATTTAGTTACACCTAGACGACATCAATTAGAACCTCCTCCTCTACACAAAAATGACTGACTCTGAACACGTCAACAAGGCCATTCCTCCTCTTAATGGTGAAAACTTTCAGCAATGGTTC
>KN362352.1:2090-13518 GCA_000785685.1 Uromyces viciae-fabae | reverse complement strand
TCCTGCGTCGGAAAGTGCTTTCTGGCTATTTCAAATATATTTAAAATAGAAATTCAGACAGTTATACAATTTAACAGATCATGTAAATAAGCGGATTTTATGTAAGTATTTCAAAATTACTTTTCTATTGTTTTATTTGATTTTTTGATGATGGATGTATTTTTCCTTGATAGATCAGTATCTTTTCTTCGAGGAAAAATTTAATTTCATTTGAATATCTTTATTTTTCAATGATTTATGTATTTTAGTAGATCTCATGATTTACATAGATGTTTCTGTTGTCAAGGATTTTTCTTTATGTACTTATTTTCTACATTATTCATAAAACTCATAGATAAGGTTATTTATGTTTAAATACATGTTTGTTACTTCACAGTTAATGTATGTAACATGTGTAACATGTGTAATTAGGTTCTATAACACAATTGGTGCTAGATTGGTGCCAGATGTAGCAAAAGTGGTGAAGGAGTAGGAATTTGGGGGTACTTCCAGTGAGTAACCTATATTATTTTTACATGAGAACTCCAAATATACAATTATATTTGGGCTCTTGTTAATATTAGAAAAGTTATTCAAATATTTTGTATATATTTTTTATTTCATTTATGGTTTAAATTGAATTCTCCATAAGAATTAATCTTTATTTATTAGTTCTTATTTTTTGATTGTATAATAAAATAAGAGTAATATTTGATGTTACATATGTTGGCTTGCTCAGCATTGTAGCAGGCTGAAAGAGGTGGTAAAACTGAAGGATGATAGTGTTCAGCATAAGAAAGTGCCGAAGGGACAAATTTATAGAAATGAGGAATTTTGAGCAGTAAAGATTTCAATACTCCAGATTTAGAGTAAGTACACCGGTTCTATTATTCCTCTAGAAGTAAAAACATCAAAATCCAACACCCTCCCTTACTTCTAGAGGTTAGATACGGGAAGTCCAGCATTGAGAAGCTTGAGTGATTTGAATATTGAGGCACGACCAACAAGTTTGGTGAGGAAATTGGCCAACATATTCGAAGTTTTGACGTAAGTAAGTTCAATGATGCCAGATATCACTTCAGCTCGAATGAAGTGATATCACAATTTCATATGTTTAGTTTTGAACAACGCATGATTTGACTCATTCCTTGCCAGCAATATTGCACTTTGATTGTCTTCGAAGATTTTTACAGGAAGGCTAATGTGAGTTCTGAAAATTGACTCGGAGACAGTTTTAAGCCATTGTATTTCCTTTACTACTTCTGTGATGGCTATATACTCTGCCTCAGTAGAGGAGAGTGCTTCAGTTGCTTGCTTCTTTGAACGCCATGACAATAATTTTCTGTTCCAAAGAATGAGGTACCCGGTGGTTGCCCTGCTTGTAATCTGACAACTAGCCCAACTAGCATCCACAAATGCTTCGAAATTGAATTCCTTTACAAGTCCCTTCTTAATGGTGATTCCGAAATCTTTAGAGCTTTTAAGATATCGGAGAGTGTGAATTGCAGCATTCCAGTGAGTGATACCCGGTCTTTGTAAAAATTGTGACAGACACCCAACGGTATAGGTAATGTCAGGCCTGGTAGTTACACTTAAATAATTTAATGCACCGACTAGACTCCTATAACTAACGTTTAATTGAGTCAGAGCGTCGATTTCCATTTGCGTAGCTTGAGTCAGTTGAGCTCCCGGTTTCATTGGTGTAGCAAGTGGATAGAGATCTTTTGCGTTGAACTTGATCAAAAGTTCTTCAATGTAGTGAGTTTGTGTTAGTCTTGTAAATGATGAATGCTGGGTTACTTTCATTCCAAGCAAATGTTTGGTAGCTCCGAGATTTTTAATTTGAAACTTTGATTCAATTAGATTAATACATATGCTAGGATCCCTACTAAAGATGGCAATGTCATCTACATGTACATAAAGCCAGGTGTTGGATGACCAGAAAACACATGGCTTGGCGTAGCTCCAATGGAAACCAATGGAAAGAAGCCAAGAAGAGAGTGTGAGATGCCATTCTTTGGGAGCTTGTTTCAAGCCATAGAGAGCCTTCTTAAGCAGAAGCAATTTTCCATCTTTGGTTTGATAACCTGGCGGAGGTTTCAGAGTGATCCTTTCTCTGATTGGAGCGTTTAAAAAGGCAGATTTGACGTTGATTTGATGGAACTTCAGGTCGTTTTGAAGTGCAAATGCAATCAGCAGTCGAAGAGACACAAGCTTTCCTGTTGGAGCGAAGGTCAAGTTATATTCAAGTCCATGAAACTCCTTGAATCCTTGCACACACAGACGAGCTTTGTATTCTTGTTCTTGATTTGATGTTTGGGGTTTTATCTTAAAAACCCATGTACATTGAAGCGGTTTGTCCTCTTTTGATTCGTCTATTTCATCCCATACTTGATATTTCTTCATATTTTCGAATTCCGATTGAATTGCCTTGTTCCACAAGTGTTTATCTGATCTAATTTGTGTGTCAAGGTACGTAATGGTTTCAGATCTACTTTTGGTTAAATTGAGATTAGCTTGAATATTATCTCTTCTGTTGTAATTAACTGTATTCTGGTCAGTAATGTCTCCGATTATTTCTTTTGATGGAGGAACCACATCTTCAGTTTCCTCTTGAAATGGATAAGGTTCAAAGACAGGATCTTCCTGATGATTATCTTCAGACAAGTCAATATTTTCAAAGGGTCCAAAGTTAAAGCTTGATTCTTCAATAGTTTCCTTTGTCAAAGAAGGGAAAATTGTTTCATGAAATGAAATGTTTCTTGTGATAAAAACTGTTTTCAATGAGATTCTAATTGCTCTGTAAGAACTAAAATCGTTAGCGTAACCCAGAAGATGCATTTTTCTTTTGTTGGTGCCTTCAGTTTCCTCTTGAAATGGATAAGGTTCAAAGACAGGATCTTCCTGATGATTATCTTCAGACAAGTCAATATTTTCAAAGGGTCCAAAGTTAAAGCTTGATTCTTCAATAGTTTCCTTTGTCAAAGAAGGGAAAATTGTTTCATCAAATGAAATGTTTCTTGTGATAAAAACTGTTTTCAATGAGATTCTAATTGCTCTGTAAGAACTAAAATTGTTAGTGTAACCCAGAAAGATGCATTTTTATTTTGTTGGTGTCAGCTTGTCTTTTCTGAGTTGATCGGGAATTAACGCAAAGCACAAGCATCCAAAACACCTGAGCTTTTCTATGTTCACAGATTGAGCTTTGAAGTGAATGATTTTCACCAGCAATGGTGTCAGCCTGCTACAATGTTGAGCATGCCAACATGAGCAACATTAAATATAAAAATATTAAAAGAAATAAAGTCAGAATAAAATAAAATAACACAAAAAGAAAGAAATAAAGAAAACATAAATTACTCCCTTTTAGAGTAAGAAAAAGTTAATCATTATTACATTTTTGAATTCCTTGGGTAAAAATAACCTTAGTCACTCAGCAGGAGTACTAATGAAAAATTAGTCCTTCCATCTTAAAAATAGATACATATATCTTTTAGATAGAAGTAAGAGTAAACCCTTTTTGCCTTAAGAGATAGGACGTCATACACACTATGTGTATGGACTAAGCACCAAAAAAAGCATAAAAAATAGGTGAGGTGTATAGTTTAAGAGATATGTACATAATTGTGTTGAAATGTCTAAATGCCAAATGGCGCGGATGCTGACATAATCCAATTTATGAGAAAAAGAAGCGGCCTTTGAATTGGCTTACATAATCTCAAGTTTCAATCCACGCGGGCCTGAATGGGCCAAAAAGTCGAAAAATACTTAAATAATAATAATCCCATAATACAATTAAAAATAGACATAATCATGGAAACAATAATTTCCCAAAGAATATTCTATTTTTCCCGTGGGATTGAGAATATGAATATATTATAAAAATTATATGAAATCTATTTTAAATAAAATTGAATGGAAATAAAGAATTTCCAATATTTACTTAACTACAGATAATCCACAGTAGTTAGTAAAAATCATAACTTCTCATGCAGAAAAGTCATTTCAAATCTAAACCTATAGAAAGCAAGAACAGATGATGGTTTATTCAGGATAAATCACACGTCATCATACCTTGTGTCAAACAAAATTTATATTGCCCACAGAATTAAATAAAATGACAATATACCTGTCATTATAATGAATTCATAATTACAAATCTATCATAAATTCTATTACAAAATTATTGAAAATATATAGAATTCAAGCTAGGACAGAGATAAACATGAAATAAAAATTTCATCATGAGAACTCTTTTCAATTAAAAGTTCTCATGCTTACAGAATCCGTCAAAAATAGTTAAAAACACCTACAATACTCATGAGATACTTACACAAACTCTTAGAGCGCCCCAAGAGGATCCCAAACAATATAAAAGGACCTCTCTCCACGCTCTTTCTCCCCATCAATCATCAGTTACACATTAGTCATACATTACTTAAGATATATATATATAAATCTTCAAAGTATTGTGACCCAGTAAGCTCATTAGATCAACTCCCCTCCTCTCATACTCTTCAGCTGCCTGCTCTAGCCAACTAGGACAACCAGCTGCCCTCTTAAACTGAAGTTAAATAGGTTAGTAAGTACCTCCTACCTACTTCTTTCTTAGCTAGTTGAAATATACTAGAACTTTTGGGCATTAAACAACCCCTGCTGACCTGGGGTAGTTTTTGATGAGGATTCAGAATATGCAATAATGTTCACAGAAGTTTTTATTGTAAATTTTTATTAAGTATTTTATTATTTTTAGGTTATTTGAATAAATACTTTATCTCATAACCTGACAATTTACAGGACTACATGTCATGTAAGTAGCCTGTAGTAGAAAGGCCTGTGAAATCCTTTTGACATTCACTATGTATGTGATATATTCCAAGTGTGGACTGCATGTCCTGGATAAGTGGCAGGTGTGCTTGATCCCCTGGCGTGCATAAAGGATTTGGAAACCTGTAAACATCTCATGACCCAAAATTTCCTGGGGTGTATTTGGCACCATGGGGTGGGAGAGCTTGAGGCAGGAAGCTAAATATGTGCCACTGTCAGGTTATGAGATTGAACCACAATCCATTGAGACTACAAAAGTATATTACCATTATTTTTTATAATTACTATTTTCTTAATTATTATTATTATTATAAAAATTAATTTTAATAAATAAAGAAATATTAATATCTTTCTTTATAATTATTATTATGAAAATGTTATTTTATATTTGAATTCTTATTCAAATTTTAATATATGTTGCTCACCAACTTATATTTAGAAGTATATCTATTTTATGAATTAAAAATAAAAATCATTAAAATAAAATAAAATATATTAAAAATTATATTTCACATCCATAACATAAAATTATGTTCTATAGATGCTCCATACTTCCAGAAGCTCAGAAATATTGTTTATGGAGGCATGGAGTGTAAACCCTAGGAGCTAGAGGGGCTGGAAAGAGCCAATCCCGGATCTTTTGACCAAGGAATAGGCCAGAAACCCCCAGGGAGGAGTGGAAACCTTGTGCCAGGAGGTCTAACACAAAAGAAAACCCCTTTGGGAACTTTTGACAGCACATTGGTAACAGGGAATCATCTGCTATGATTGGCCCAATGTTACAATGTATAGAATACGCAACATGTATGTAATTATGGTCTAGATGGATTTCCCACCATCTAGTTACCTAATCAAATTATTCTTGGAGTGTTGTCACAAAAAGAAATGACTAATTACCTTGATGGCTGATCTTAGTCATTTGACGTGGGGACACTATTTCCCCATGGGGAATAAATTAGAATAAAATAGAATCAATGACATCCCAAGTAATCCTGATTTAACCTGTATACTTGGGGACATCTAGAAACATCTAGTAACCTTGGTTAAAAGAATTTCCAAGGTTGCATATGTAATAGGGGGTATCAAAGCTAGGAAATTGGCCATTTGAAACCCGCCATTTTTTTTTTTGATCAAATCCGCCATTATTAATGGCAGATTTTTGAAATACGCCTACCCCGGGGTAAGTGTATTTCAAAACTTGAAAATGGCGGATTTCATGATCAAAATCCGCCATTTCCCATCTTCTTAACCCCTTTGAGAATTTACTCTCCTTTTTTTTATTTTTTCACTCACCACTCACCTCAATGATTGACTTTCTTTCTTTTTTTAATGAAACTCATCAAAATCCAATTTTCCTTTTCCAGGTCCCACAAGTGAGTTTTTTTTCCTATTCATTTTTCACACAATACTTACCTCACATAAATATGCCCCAGGTCAGAAAAGTGAGCTTTTTTCTCTCTCTGCTTTTCACTCAACACTCACCTCACATTGGATTCTTTTCTTTTTTTACAAAAACTCATCCAAATCCACTTTTCTTGGTCCAACAATGTGAGTTTTTTTTTTCATTTCCATTTTTCACCCAAGATTCACCTCAAATAGAAACTCACATAGATATCCTCCAGGTCAGAAATATGAGCTTGTTTTTCTCTCTAATTTCCACTTGCAACTCATCTTACATTTATTCTTTTTCTTTTTTGTAAAAAGAATCATCAATATCCAATTTTCCAGGTCCTCCAACTCATAGGATGTACAACATCTTTGATTGATTTTATCTCGGCAACCTTTCTTCTTATGGCAAAACCGTGCCAAACAAAGTTGTGGCCTTTTTTTCTCAGCTTTCATTTTATGTAAAAATTGTAATGATCGCTTTTCTGGTTCAGGAGATATCAACTTTCAAAGTTTTAAAAAATTTTATCACAACTCAAATGGACAATGTTTTGTTGTTTTTCCACAATATTGTGCTTTCATCCTCCTTAGTTATCTCAAATACATTTTTATTTATTTATTCTTAATTAGTTTTAATTGTAAATAAATACTCTTTACTCAAAATTATAACATGGTAGTTTTATAATTTTGTTTAGTTGTCTAATGTAATTCATGGTAGTTAGTTACATTATTATCTTTTAGTCCTCTTTATTCACAACATTGTTATTGGTATTGAGATGAATTTTATAGTCACTTTAGTCTAAATACATGGTAGTTGTTTATTCTAATTTTATAGTCACTTTAGTCTAAATACATGGTAGTTGTTTAGGTTAATTTTATTTTGTCCTGGTTCCTTTTTGTGTCTCAGATGAACCATACTTAGTCCTGATTCCTTGTTGCGTCTCAGATGATTTCCTTATTATTATTATTTCTGATTATTATTTCTTTCTTATTATTTTTCATTATTATTTTTGTAGACATGTCACTTTTCTTTTTCTTATTTTTCTCTCACTTGAAATAAAGATTATCGAGTTAGAGCATAATTTTTCTTAAAGATAAAATTTGCCCAGCTCCTCTTTCAACCAAACTTCTCAGCTTCCTCATCACCTTCCACTCACAAAGCCTCTTAAATCAACATGTTTTATATTTAAATTAGTTTTCTTCTCTGAAGTTTAAAGATCCCCCTTCTGCCACCTTTGTCCCTCTTCCACCGCCTCTTTCCCTCTCCCAGTGTTGTACATGGAGGGTTCTATTGGGCAAACAGTTCTCCATAACCCTTCATGTTCACCTGGTGATGGCTTTCTATTCCTTTCTCTTTTGGATAGAAGCATTAAAAAAGTTTGATTCAGAAATCAATGCTATCCTCATTAAAATCAACATAGCATATATCATTTAGAGCTTAATCCATGGTAAGAACCCTGAAATTTTATTGAATTTTATTGAGTGGATAACATTAGAATTCAAGCACAACTAAAAGAATAATTTCTTATCAATGTATTGTACTACAACAAATTGAGAATTATAACAATCAAAAAGATTATTTTTATTCTTTTTATGATTTTATGATAGTGGATATCAGAGAATGACATGGACAAGAAATGAGACAAGAGAATGATTGATTGAACTAGATTAGTTTTATTTCCAACAACTCATCTTAAGTTACTATTTCTCTTAAATTATAATTTTTGTTATTTTATTATTTCCAATAAGCTTAAAACAGCAAGTAATTTTCTTTATTGATTCTAAACAAATTTTAAAACATGCTGATTAGCTTTGCAACTAAATTGATACAAGCAGAAGATAACTTGCATTCCTTGTAATGATATTGCTATGCCATTTTTTTGTTTTGATGAATTTTTGAGTCAATGCAAGTGATCTGGAAACAATGTTACCTGCATATCACTCTTCTCAATCTCATCTTTCCCATCTTTATGACATAGTGTGTTTGCTCCAACTGCATCTGTGATTGTCAAGATTTCATGATTAGCTTCATCATCTACTTGACTCCTGTTTGCTTAGCTTTGCTTTCATAAGAGAACTAGATGATTTACGCAAGATTTTGATTCTAATTAATAATCTTTCTATTCATTGCAGGCTTAGCTTTGCTTTCATAAGAGAACTAGATGATTTACGCAAGATTTTGATTCTAATTGATAATCTTTCTATTCATTGCAGGCTTAGCTTTGCTTTCATAAGAGAACTAGATAAGCTATGCAAGATTTTTTTTCTACTTAGTTCTCTTTCTATTTTTTGCAGAAATCTTACAGATATGATGTATTATTTTGAAAGTTACATTACCGGGTGGAGACAACCAGTTGAAGTATCAATATCAACCATCAACTTTGTCGTGATGTGAATGAGGGTGATGCCAGGGATATGAACCAGTTCTTGAATAAAACAAATGAGTTCAGTGGGGGATGAATTGTCATATGTTTCCAGGTCAGACATGAGTCAAGGATTTCAAAATGAAGAATAAGTCTAAGATAACTACATCATTAAAATTGGATGCAAGGAAAAACTGACCAATTGGTATTTTTATTTTAAAGGTAAAAATCAATTAAGAATGGGGGCTGACATGGAAGGTCAAGTTTTTACATATTTTTTCTCCAAACAATCAATTATTTAATTTAGTTGTTAACTTTTATACATCCATGGTGAAATAACGAATTGTTTTCAAAAAACAATGGCAGATTTGAAATGGAAAATTTGGTTGAAATCCGCCATTAATTATTTGGATTTCAAACTAACTTTGATACCCCCTAATATGTCAAAAATAAGTCAACCCCCTAATATGTCAAAAATAAGTCAAAAACTATAAACTTGGTTGAAATCCGCCATTAATTATTTGGATTTCAAACTAACTTTGATACCCCCTAATATGTCAAAAATAAGTCAAAAACTATAAACATGATGTTCATTAGATATTTTTTATTACAACTGTGTTAATAAATATGTAATAAAAATTATAGAGGAAAAGAACATCCCCCCTGATGTGTGAAAAAACATCTGCAAACTTACTGCCCCCTCAGAAGCACCCTGTAATAAATTTTAGGAATATAAATAGAGGCCTTCTATTGCCCAATTCCCATTCCTCACTCAATTATTACTATTATATATATACAAACCATCACAACCCCTTATAAATAACTACTAAATAATTCATTGCTTGTGTCCTTTGACCAAAGCTCTTACCATTTCATTATTTATAACACACTGAGATTTATTCCCAGATCTGAGGACATTCCCCCCTTCATCTGAGTGCTATACAATCTCTTAAAAATTATTAGAAGAAGGACTACAGCCTCTGACAGTAGCCAGTCATCTCAAGCCTCCTTCCTAATAGCTTATTTCATTATTTTGAAGCATAATTGTCACTATAAGTGCCCAACATTGACATTCACCCACCTCATTAAGTCTTGAAGAAGGCAAATCCATACTTCTGCAGCAGATACTACACTATAGGTGTAAAACATAAGCTATAAGCTAATATACTTATGAATATAATATATACATAAATATTATATAAAGATATATCAGGGCAGGAATAGTACAAAGAGAGATTTATCCTCTTTTTTTTACTATCCAAGCCTGACAGCCACAGTTGCTCAAGTCCAATCATTTTGGCACTCATGTGGAGATGGTCTTATGACAAATGGCTTGCCATCATTTATGGTTGGTAACACAGGGATCTATAAGTTACCAAACTGAGCCGAAAAAATGCTGTATCTGTGTTGTGGAAAAGGCTGAGCAGGATGTGATACGCCAGGTTGGATTACTGTGATGGAATGTAAAAGATAGTGGCAGCTGCGGGATTCAAACCTGCACCAAATTCATAAATGGCACTGCTAGTATGATTGTATCAGATTCCTACAACTGGAATTACATGAGTTGGAAAAATCTGATATTATATCAGAAAAAACTGGCATTTTATCTAGTTGAAATGACATTAGATCTACCCAACATGGTATTGAATCTAAAAAACCAGAAATTTTGTCTACTCAACCTATTTAATTATCAACACGTGTGATTTTATATCACATTTTTATGGCTGATGCAACATTTTGGCCCATGGACATAATGTAAGATATAAAAATCTGATATAAGGTCAGTTATGTTGATATTAAATAGGTTGAGTTGATGCAACATACACTATGATAGATATAATATCATTTTTTGTTGGTGTAATATCAGCTCCAGTAGAAACAATACTGGTTTTTCCTGGTAAAATATCACTTTTTTTTGTCTGATTTAATGTCAGATTTGGGAATCTGATACAATCATACTTGCAGTGTGGACCTGCTCTACTGCTGAGCTAGACTGCCCCCCCCCCCCCCCCCCCCTACACCAGAAATTAGGGTCCACTCCTGATTGACTAAGCCCACTATCTATCCAGAGTCCAAGGCAGAGCATGGTCTCCCTACACCAGGATAGACAGCTCTGCCCTACACCAGACTAGTAACTAGCGCTGGGCTCATAATCTGTGATGGCATGTAAAAGATAGTGGCAGATGCAGGAGTCAAACCTGTTCCACAGTCATACATGGAACAGCTCTGCCGCTGACACAACATAAAAGCAACATACCACGGCGGATCAGCGTCATCTGGTGACTTTCCACATGTGTGGCTAGATTGTATTGTGACAGCTGTGTGCCAGAACCACACTTATGCTTTCCAAAAGTGTCCAACATGATTTTGTATCCACACCAGGACCACAAAACCCAAAAGAAGGATGACTGTCAGGTTTTGAGATAAAACAAGTATCCAAAAAACCTACAAAATAATAAAATTAGTATAAAAACATGTAAAATTTCATGTATTCTTTTTATTATACAAAACTCTCAGAATATTATTTCATATTCTGAATCCTCATCAAAATTTAACCTAGGTCACTCTGCTGAGCCACCTAGGATTTCTAAGCCCTTCTTCACTAATTAAGCCAAATAAATATTATTACACCAATTACACCAAAAAGGAGAATAATTAAAATTTACATACAGGCGCACACAGTATGTCAAACACATGCTCTAGTTATAGTACATGCATGAAATTCAATCGGAATTGTCATAACTCTTTTAGTTTAAAAGTTATGGCTTGTTGAAGTTTTTAAACAGTAGGTACACATACCTACTTAAAGAATCTTCGCCATCTTGGGAATAATTACCTTGGGAAACATCCCTGAGAATAAATTAAATAAATTA
>JNCO01005706.1:0-13860 GCA_000785685.1 Uromyces viciae-fabae | reverse complement strand
GGGAGGAACACCCAGTTTAACAAGAGAGACTTCATTCAACATCTTTCTACATTCTTGAATAAATAATTTAAGATCCCCATTCCATTCCATGCACATAAATTTTAACCAAACACATGCTTTATTGTTGAAAGACTGCGAGGCATATCTGTTTAATATATTCTTCCATATGTGATAAGGATCTTCAGAATTCTCAATATCAATAACAGCATCAAAAGCTTCAGAGCCAATTCTAGAGATGAGGATCAAAGCAGTTTCTGTTCTCTTGGCATTTACATTGATTTCAGCAGCTCCAGTGAGAGAGGGATTTGCTTCTTCTAAACAATATTTTAAAAGATTTTTATGTTTAAGATACAATTGAATTCTAACAAACCATTCATTAAAATTAGATGAGTCCAATAGAGGAATAGTTTTAGTAATTGAGTTGAGATTGTCCTCAGATGACATGATTAATGATTATTATTGATATTGAGAATCTAGGTAGAGCAACTGTCCTTCAGTTGATGTCGCAGGGATATGATGTATAACAGTCTAAGAGTCGATCGATCAAAAAATTGGAGCGAGTCAGGATAGAACCAGAGTTGCTGAAACGATAGAAAAGATTGTTCAGCAAGGTTTCCGAGTTGTAATCGCTAACCGATAGACTAGCCTCAGTTGTAACACAGTAAACTTAGATATATATGTATATCCCGTTTTAAGTTTCCGATTCGATTTATGAGTCGAGACTGTAAATCTATTAATTTTTGGAAACTAAAGTTATTTTATTTCAGTAAAACAAAAATAAAATAATAAGAAAATAAAAAAAATAATGAAGAAGACAGAAATAAGAAAATACCTAAAGGACAGTTGTCTAGATAACAATAGGCTGAAGATGATGAAGATAAAAAATGAGGAAGATACAGAGACAACTGAGATAAAAATAATGTTAGTGATTAGAATAAAAATAAGAAATAAAATTGAGGATAAAAATAAAGAAATACCAAGTAAGACTGAGGCTCCAGATAAGACGTGATCTTTGGTTTGAAGTGAATAAGATAGACAAAGATAAAGAAAAATAAATAAAATAAACAGAAAAGAAAATGATGATGTGGAAAGGGGTTAAGATAAAATAGGCCCCCTGGCAGATTCAAGCTTGAAAATTGAACTTGGAAAAAAAATGAACTTAGAAAATTAACAGGGTGCTTCGAGGATTTGACGGATGAGTCAAGGCACTGAGAGAGGACACCTGCGATAACGTAATCGCTGGCATCAGACTCAACCATAGTGTGAAAACTGCTGTCAAAGTGGCGTAAAATAGGAGCGGTAGTAAAACAATGTTTTAAATCTTCAAAATCTTTGCGAGCTTGGTCGGTAAACACAAACAGACAGTCTTTTTTAACGAGGGGGGTGAGATTAGAGATTGTTTTTGAATAGTCTTTAATGAAACGTCGGTAGAAATTGGCAAACAAAGAAAAGATTGGAGAGCTTTAACAGAGGAAGGAGCAGGCCAATCTAAAATTTGTTGGACTTTGTCCAGATCCATTGTAAGACCAGATTGGTTGAGAACATATCCAAGAAAGGTAACTTCAGGGGTGTGGAATTTGCACTTAGAGCCTTTCGCATAAAGGTTATGGTTTTGCAGTTGTTGAAGGACTTCTTGCACATGTTTGACATGTTTGTCCTGACTACAAGAGTAAATGAGAATGTCGTCAAGATAGACGACACCACATTTGTTGACTAAATCGCCCAAGATTTCATTCATCAAGGCTTGGAAAGTGGCTGGAGCGTTGGTTAGGCCAAAAGGCATTACCAAATACTCAAAGGCACCATGACGGGTATTAAACGCCGTTAGATATTCATGGCCTTCAGCTATCCAGATTAAGTAGTAGGCACCTCAAAGGTCAATCTTAGAAAAGACTTTGGTTTCGCGGAATGTGGTGAGAAGATGAGTCATAGGAGGAATAGGATAAGAGTTTTTCTTTGTGACCTGATTGAGTTTCCTATAATCGACACAAAGTCTAAGGGATCCATCAGGTTTGGGAACAAATAAAATAGGTGAGCCTGTGCACGATGTGCTAGGGCAAATGAATCCCCTTGCTACATTCTCTGAAATGTAATCTCAAAGAGCTTTGTCTTCGCGTTCCAACAGGCGGTATATAGTACCTTTTTTGGGCACCGGGCCAATGAGGTCAATGTGATGGTCGCAAGACCTTCGAGGAGGTAGTTGGTCTGCGAGAATTTTAGAGAACAGAGATGAAAACACATGATACTCTGGTGGAATTGTTGGTAAGATGGAGTCAAGATCTTCTGGTGGTTCGTCGAAGAAGTCGCCTTCAAAGGCTTCTTGACGATTACCAGTAGTAAGGCTTCGAAGGAGGCAAGGTTCATCCTCAAAAATATGAGGGGAAGAAGGAACTTGTGAAGCAGTTACTGCAGAAGAATAAAAGTTGGAAGAGCTTCCTGGAAGTTGTACGGCTTCTGGCAGAGGACCATTGTTAATTAAAGCGAATAAGTATTTGAGGTTGACGGGGCCTGATAAAGGACAAGGAGCAGACATATTTTTAGTGCAAGGGGTGATCAATCCTTTGACCCAGTTAATATCTGGATTCCAGTGCGAGAGGAAGTCATATCCGAGAATGGTGTCATCTTTCCCAGTTGCATCTATAATCAAGCAATCCCATTCGAAGATAGGAAAGCCTGAGATGATGAATGTCCATAGGACTTTTTCTTTGAACATTTGCATGGGCTCAGAAGAAGAATGAAAGGAAAAAAGTGGAATTGATTTTAGAAGGGGTTGTTGATCCGAGCTTCCGCAAGCAACAATCTGCGTAAGCAGTTGCGCTGCGTCTTCAAGGGAGGTACTGGAGGGATTATTTCGAGCCGGAAGAGGGTGAGAAGGGTGATTGGCCTCATGGAAGGTTTGATCTCCCATGGTCTGGTCTCCTTCATTGTTGTCCTTGCTTGAAACAGAGTCAGGGAGACCCGTATCTGAAAGGGTGCGAGTGTGATTGCGACATTGTTGGGAAACTCTGGGGGGTAATTTGTTGAGTTGGACCGGAGGGCAAGTTGGGGCGATGGGGGTTTTTTCCAACGAAGCAGGAGCATTGGAGGCGAATCTTCCGATGGTAGGGGAGCGTTGGACAGGCATGACGAATGGAGTAAGTAGAAGCTACACAAAAAAAAAAATTATTTTTTATTTTTTTAACGGGTAGCTGGAAGAGGTAGATAGCCGTATACTGCGCTGTCACACGGCGCTTGGTGTAGGCAAGCGGGTGGGCACTAGGTGAATATAGAAAGAGAAATAGGACCACAGCTGTAGGCTGCTTGATAATTATTTCTTTACCATTTTTGACGCTTATAAAAGGTACTGCGCTGTCACACGGCGCTTGGTGTAGGCAAGCGGGTGGGCACTAGGTGAATATAGAAAGAGAAATAGGACCACAGCTGTAGGCTGCTTGCTCAAAGTGAAAAAATAACTGCGAGCTGGAACTGAGTGGCTCAGATTGAAGTCCTAAGAATTTATCTAAAGGTGGTTCTCACTAGAATCAAACTCTGAAGGCAAAGAATAATTTGTGCTGGAAACTTAATGATTTTATTGAATGAAGAAAAAAGGAATATAAGAAAGGTACAAGCTTATATAGTAGACATGGACAGGCATAGCATACAAGCGAAGATATGAAAAGAAGGGCAAGGCTTCATGGTTACAGGTTGGCTTGGTTGCACATGGCGTTCGCAACACATTTCAAGTAGAAGGAGTGATCTTGAGACAAGTGACTTAGTGACAAGGGTGAAGACGTGACCGGATGAGGTTGGTGAAGTGTCAGGGCATCAGTTGAAGTTGATGTGGCCGGATTAGGTAAGTGTGAGATGTTGCCAAGCATTCAGTGAGAGTGCGAAAGCCAGCGGCCGGAAGAAGTGAGCCAAGGTGCCGGATGAGGTAACCAAAGTATGCATAGGGATTTGACGGCTGAGGAAAGCGCCCAATATATTTATATTTACAGTAGACGTTGAGCTTTGTTTGGCTTAGCCGGTTGTATGACATGCGCTGCAATTCCCCTGACCTCAAAGTCCGAAACGTTTAGCCATCTGACCCATGTTATCAATCTGGAAGCCAAGCGCTTTGGCTATTATCCATTGGTTATTCATTCTGATCTTGGTTCTGAATTCATTAACTCAGCCTTCAACTCTTTCTGCTCAGATCATGTCATTTGCCAGCGTTTTTCTGACGCTTATACCCCTCAACAAAATGGACTGGCAGAACAATTCAATCAAACCATTCTTGAATCTCTACGCACAATCATTCTGAACTCCTGTATTCCAAAAATTTGGTGGAAAAAAGTGTTGAGCGCCACTGTTCTTACCCTCAACCAGATAACAACACATAAAAGCAAGAAATCTCCTTATGAGCTCTTCAAAGGGGATTCTATCCCCTTAGAGTACTTCCACCCCATTGGAAATTCTGTCTTTGTTTTTTCGGATGACCAAAAATCTAAACTAGATCCTTGTGGAGACGTCGGAAAGTTCATCGGCTTCAACTCAGAACTTCAATCCTACAGAATTCTTCTGAATGATGGAAGATTAAAAGACTCGAATAATGTCAACTTTCTAGACTATTCATCAGGACCCGTCTCTGAAATTGATAATAACAAACTGATTATTGAAGAAGAGAATGCCAGAAATCAAAAAATTGAACCCAATTAATTCAATAGAAAAGCAAGGAGAAAACATTCAAATCAAAGAAGAGGAAGATGAAAGCAAGAATGACTCGGAAAACTTTGAATCTGCTAAAGATGGTGATAGCTGGGAAGGTTTTGACATAACTGAACAGCTGATACCAGAGTCAGAATAGACTACTGGCAGAACCCTTTGTGATCAAACTCTTCACGTGAAGCCAATCAAATACTTGTGTCTAGCTGATGATCCAAAAACCTTCAAGATGGCTATGGGCTGTTCTAATTCGTTGGAATGGAATTAAGCCATTGAAAAGGAACTCAAAAATATTGAGTCCCATGAAGTCTGACTGGACTGCAATAAGGTCCCTCCGAAAGCTCTAAAGACCACTTGGGTATTCAGAACCAAACCTGCAACCAACTCTTCTCCAGAGAAACTCAAGGCCAGGTTATGTATACAAGGCTTCCTTCAAACTCATGGGGAAGATTTTTTTGAAACCTTTGCCCCAACCCGTTAATTTCCCTCTCTTTTATCCCTTCTTGTGCTGGCCATCGATCGAAAACTCTCCATCAAAAAATTTGATGTGAAGAGCCCCTTTCTCTTGGCTCCATTGGAAGAGGAAATCTATATCCGTACCCTGGAAGGCCCCAACAGGAAATCAGAGTACTTAAAGCTTGTGAAATCCTTGTATGGACTCAGGCAAGCACCTCGGAACTGGTACAACACTTTGACCTCATGGTTTGAGGAAATCAACTATCTACCCTCTGATGCAGACGCCTGTCTGTTTATTCACAAAAATAAAAATTCATTTGTGTTCTTTCATTTTTACGACATGATAGTCTTTGGCGAAACTGAATCGTTCCAACATCTTTTTCTGAAGAGATCTCCTCACTCAACGGCTCATTCTCCGGATACGCTGCTGGGTATGAACTTAAATGTTAGCTTAGATCAAATCACATTATCTCAAGAAGCTCTTATCACGAAGGGCCTCAAACTTCTGAATCTCTCAAGCTGCAGATCTGTGAAGACACCAATGACGCCAGCGATTCAACTTTGCTCTGCATCAGATGAAGATCATGCAGAGTTTCTTAAACTAAACATTAACTACAGGTTGTACACCGGCATCTTAAATTATCTCGCCTGCAGGACTAGACCTGATCTATCTTCTGCTGTTTTTGATACTGTCTAGATTCAATCAGAAAACAGCACTCAGTCACTGGCGAGAAGTGCTGCATTGCTGGAAGTACCTAAAGGGGACAAGAGAGCTGGGACTTATCCTGAAGCCAGAGGAAACTTCCTCTCAGCAACATTTAATATTCTTCACCGATGCCACGTGGGCCAAGGACCACGAGACAAGAATCTCTCACAGCGGATCAATAGCGTTCTGGAAATCCTGTCCCATCCTGTGGGGTAGTAAAAAACAAAATAATTATTACTATGTCTTCGACCAAATCCAAGATGAATGCTCTCTGACGCAGAGCACGATAGTCAGTGGCTTTTGTTTCTGATTGAGGAGCTATGGCAAATTAAGCTATATCCTACAGTGTTTAATATTGACAACAAGGGGCTCTTAGAGAAACTGAAGCACTTTGGCTCAAATTCAAAGACTAAGAATCTCGACATAAAAGTAAAAAGCCTCAGAGAAAAGTTCAAAAACAAGATTATTGAAGTCAAACTGATACCCTCTGAGGAAATGACAGCTGATGCTCTGAATAAAGCTGCTCCGCCAAAATCAGTAAATAAGCTTCAACTCAAGTGCCTGTCTGTTCTTTCGTCTTCAAACAAGGAGGGCTGTTGAGTTTTCAGATGGCTTAGAAAAATTGCCAGGGGGCTTCATGTCACAGGAGGTCCTCCCAGAACGTATGGGAATATGGGTCCTGAGCACTCCGATAACTCTCATATGGGACACTCACAGGTTCCAGAAGGAAGGAAGGTAAGATTTAATTTCCAAGAAGAAAAGAAGAAGCAGCAGACAACAACTAAAGCAAGATGAACTAGAATAACTGAAGACACATAGAAGTGAAGTCAGTAAGGTTCACTGCTAGAGGGAAGTCTGATAACCCACAGAGAAGAACCAATAATCCAGGTCAGGAGGGAATATAACCTGAGAAGGAGAACTTGAAGGAGCTAATCTGAATAAGAGGGATTCTGGAGTTAGGTATGGAACTCAGAAGGAAATTGGGGAGAGATCACTAACTAGAGAAAGGGGTGAAGGTAAGGAAGAAGGGGTGAACCAGGGAGTGAACCAGTATGAGTTTTATCTGTTGGCAAATGAATTCAAATAGATGAGTATGAAGACATAAGCCTAAGATAGTTATGAGTAATGCTGACTCACTTGTGGATATTTGATAGTTATCCTTAAACAAGATGAGCCTGAGTTGTATGATATTAACTAACTGAGGAAAAGGGGAAAAAGCCCCTTTGGGACCAAGGAGTGGCCAGTATATCTGAGGATTGTTTCTGGCCAGAATTCAGGAAAGTCCCACGGATCTTGCAGAGGCTGTGCTTGTGCATTTGAATTGAAATCCATGGGATCATGCAGTCACCTGTAGATGGGCTGCATGGAAACTGAATTACTTGTGGGAATGTTTTGTGGTCCCCAGTCTGTAAAGGGGTCCAGACTGCCTGCAGTCAATGGCAAGACTTGTGGTAGTCCAATTCTGTCTGGGACTCTGGTTGTTTGGGGAATGAGCCCTGCGTTGAAGTTCGAAAGTGGAAGGTTCGACGCTTCGACAGAAAAGTTGGAAGTTCGGGGTTCAACGGTTCAGGTTCGAACCCGAAGGGTCGAAGTTCGAAAGTTCAGTTTCGAAGTTCGACGGAAGTTACTGGTTTGACGGTTCGATGGTTCGATGGTTTGATGGTTCGAGGTCGAAGTATCCGCCGAAGTGGAAGTAAGGGGGGGATGCTGAGCAGTGGTGATATAGAAGTTACTCAGCCCTGCCTGAACTGTTACACTTCACTCCTGATCTTCTTTGTTTTTTCTCTCCGCTCAATCACACACTCATTCTCAATCAGTTATTCTACTACTCAAAACAATTCAAGAACAATTCCTCAAATTCATCAAGTATATCAGAACAAGGAATAAAACTAGTAAAATCTAGTATCCTTTCTGTTTTTTTTTAGAATCACTTCTAGGATTCTTAATTTTAATCTTCAATTAGTGATTTATCACTGCTGTTTGTTTCTCATTTCTTTGTTTCTCCTTTTCTTTCCTTTTCCACTTTCTGCTGTTTGAAGTCAAAAGAATTAACTTTTAATTATTAATCAACTTCTTCTTATTTTTATATTCTTCATTTCTTTCCCTTCCTTTAGTCGGTTAAAAAAAAAAAACCCATCTCATTTGATCCTCTATTCCATTGTCCTATCTTCTAAAAATCCTTTCTAGTGGTTTGTTTTCTTTTTTGTCTAGGGGGTTGTTTTTCGCACCGCCCAAAACCTGTCGGGCACCCCCTTTTGACGTCAGGAGGCCGTCAAGCGCTTTTCAAAGTTTTTAAATATCTTTTAAAGATACTTCTAGGTGTCCTAGAGGAACCAAACTTTTTTCCCAGCATCCTGAGTACCCCTCCTTCATTTTCTGGGCTTTTTTAGCTCCAACAAAGAAATTGAAGTACTCCATGTTTAGGGAGTACACAAAATCAAAAAAAAAATCAAAAAAAATTGTTAATGCAGGAAATATGGCCTGAAAATTTTATCACATGTATTTAAACCTTATTGTAATATGGGATAAAAATATTTTCCATGGGGAAGCAAAAAAAGTACGTTTTACTTTTCCTTTTGCAAAATTTTGGTACTTGCGCCAGTTTTTGCAAAAGTAAACGTAAAACATGTTTTTTTTGCTTCCCTGTGGAAAATATTTTTATACCATATTTCAATAAGGTTGAAATACATGTGCTAAAATTTTCAGGCCATATTTCCCGCATGAACCATTTTTTTTATTTTTTTTTTGATTTTGTGTACTCCCTAAATATGGAGTATTTCAATTTCTTTGTTGGAGCTAAACAGCTCAGAAGATGAAGGAGGGGTCCTCAGGATGCTGGGAAATAAGTTTGGTTACTCTAAGACACCTAGAAGTATTTTTAAAAAATATTTAAAAAAATTAAAAAGGCTGGACGGCCTCCTGACATCAAAAGGTGGTGCACAACAGGTTTTGGGTGGTGCAAATAACAACCCCCTTTATGTATCACTCTTTTATTCTTTCCTTTTGACACTTTATTTCATTTTTTCTCTTGTTTTCTGTTTCTAGTCTGGTTTAGTTTTTCTAAATATTAATTCAGAAATTCAACAGGTTGTGAACGGTTGATAGACAAAATGTTTGATTGCATCAAATTTTGCTTCTTGATTATGTCTTGCTTTATAATTGATATTGGTTGATTTTTTCATTTTTCCAATTGGAGTTTTACATGGAGGGTCAATATTGAATTTATCAAGATGACGCTGGCAGGAGATTTGAGAATCCATAATATAATATATATTTTTTTCTAAGCCTACATGATAAGAGCAACTAGGACAGCAAGCATATATATCAAGGGAAGGATTGATCTTGAGGTAGTCAAAGATGGTTGATGGGGTGACAGGTATTTTTTCCAGCTTAGGGATTGAGTTTGGTGAAAATTGAGAGAGGACCGCTTCATTTTGAAGATTCAATGATTTGAGGAGAAAATTTGAAGCATCTTTTCTCATGCAGATGGTTGATGGGGTGACAGGTATTTTTTCCAGCTTAGGGATTGAGTTTGGTGAAAATTGAGAGAGGACCGCTTCATTTTGAAGATTCAATGATTTGAGGAGAAAATTTGAAGCATCTTTTCTCGTGCTGTGAAATAAACTTAATACTGCAGTGAAGACCATTGGAAATAACACATGAAATTCATTTTGCTTCCATATGGGGTGTATCCATTGGTCTGTATCAAATTTAGGGATTCCAGGATGAGGTTCAGGAGTTTGTGGAATATGAGCTGGTTGGGAAGTTGAATCATTGGGCATCATTGGAATGGCTTGGTGAGTTTGAATCTGATTGGTCATAGGTGGATTGTTGGAAGTAGAAGTAAAGGAATGTGTCAATTGGTTGTGGATTTGTGGTGTTTTAAGTTTTAATATATGAATTTCATATTGTTTCTTTGTGAATGGGACACCAGGCCTGAGGCCCATAGCGGCCATGTGTGTCTTTTGCCCATAGGTAATAAATGTACATATTATATAGCCCATGTTTTTCATCCTTTGTTGAATGATGTGGGATGGTGGGGAGACCAACGGGAAAGAAAGGTTAGGATTTTGTTTTAATTCAGAAAGGATATGGGGTTGGTTTGAAACATAAAATTTTGGAACACGCAATAAAGTGTTCCTTGATACATTCAGATAAGATAAGACACAACATGTTTTATATGGGGATAATGCTGCAAACATGTTTCATTTCTCAATTATGAAACAAAGCAGATAAGCAATAGGGTTGAGAAACTGTCAGCCTTAACTAATCAGAAGGAATTGAATGTTCATTTTTTGTTTGTATCCTTACTGTATATATTGTTATGTTGCTGTGTGATTTTTAATGACTTTTTATTTAATTTCCCTCTTTTTTGAAATACACAAAAATTGATCAGATTTTATATTTTAAAGTAAGTTCTTTTATATTATTTCATTTATATCTTGAAGTTATCACCATGAATAAAACATAATCCTGACATTACAGCAAATAAAAAACAAGAAGTAGAAAAAAAAAATGATTACAAACTCCTTATAGCACCTGCAGGAATATTTGAATTTCTGGGAACACTAAATATACGGTCACCTTCAGGATTCAAATCTAACCAATTCTCACTAAAATCCAGTACAATGTATCTAGCCAAATCATACCTGGAAATACGGAAAGGCACTGGGTCATCTGGAGAGAAAAAAGCTTTATCAATAATAGAGCAAATATAACTATTAGTTCTTTTCCATATTGGTTCTACAGCATCAGATGGCTCTAGGGTTTTATTGATTTTTGCAATGATTGGGATTGCGGCCAGACATGAATTAGAACGTAAAGCTTGCCACCCCATTGGTAAGAGGAGGATTCCACAAACTCCAGACACACAAATTCCAGCCAAAAGAGAATAGAGAGGGCGAGTGGTGTACTTGTGAGGGAGTTGATCAAACTGGGAAGTATATTTTTGGAGTGAGTCCTCTGACCGGTTAATTTTACATCTGGCTTTAAGGACCGCAAAAGCAATGAGCATTAAATAAATACTAGTGACTAGTTTATCTAATGATTTGAGTTCAAACTTGATGGGGGTTGATTGTTCAGAAGGACCATCATTTGTAGTGATTGATGGTTTATCCGATTGATTTGCAATACAACCAATTAAAAAATTGATCATGGATATCTCAGGAGCAAGTTCATCGGTGGAATCTGTGGGTTTTTCATAATTGGGGGTTGGAGTGATGTCCTTTGCAACAAGTGATAAAGATTTGAAAAAGAGTTTTGACGATTGCATTTGCTGCATCTTCATAACTTGGAAACTTAAGGAATATATTTCAGTCAGATAAATAATAACAACAAGATTGGAAGGAACAAGAAGAAAAATAAGAAAGAAGAATAAAAATGCTGCCTTAAGGACAGATTCTAATATAACTAAGATAGACTGATTTCTAGAGTAATAATAATTTTAAGACTGAAAAATAAAAGACTAAGAAATAAGATGAGTTATTTTGATGAGAATTTTAATAATGAAAAATATAAAAAAAATAAAAATACCAATGATTATGATTGCTTTGATCCAATGTATGGACTGGCGCTAGCTTTTTCTTTTATTCTGATTAAGACTGAAAGATAAAAATAAAATAAAAAATGAAAAAAAAATAAAATAAAATAAAATAAAATAAAGATAAAATTGAAAAATTTTTCTTTTAGTTATTTGATGATTTTGTTGAGTTGTTGAGAAAAATAAAAATACCAGTGTCTTGAATCCAGAACTCTTTCACTCTTTTCTTCTTGATTTTGATCTTGTTGTTTTTTAAGAAGATGAGAAAAAAAATAAAATGAAAAAAAAATTTAAGTATGATTAAACCTGAATTTTCAAAGTTAGACCCCCTGGCTGATATTAGTCTTGAATGTTGGCACACCCCCATGCTTGATGCCGCTAGAGCAGAAAGCAATTTAGTCATTAATGGTCTTCAAAGCTCTTGTTGTTGAAATTATTCCTACTGGTTTAGTCAAAAAATCTGCTAAATTAATCATGGTTTTTACATATTCAAGTTTTATTTTTCTCAATTTAATTTCATTTCTAATAAAGTGAAATTTCAAGGACATATGTTTCGTTTTAAAATTGTTGTGATTTGATTCATTGTTTGCTAGTTCTATTCTGCCTTGATTGTCTTCATAAATTGTGGTAGGAATTGAAAATTGAATATTAAAAATTTTGTTAAGAAGTATTTTAATCCACATAATTTCTTTTTTCACGTCACAAATTGCCTTATATTCAGCTTGTGTTGAGGAAAGAAAAATTGTTGCTTGTTTCTTAGAGCGCCATGATACTACATTATTATTAAAAATGACTAAACAACCTGAAATTGATCTACTAGAATCCGGAAAATTGGCCCAATCTGCGTCAGTATATGCTAGTAATGAGTTAATGCTGGAAGAATTTTTTGTAATCTTGATGCCTAGATGTTTTGTGTGTTTTAAATATTGAAAAATTATTTTAGCTGCTTCCCAGTGATTGATTCCAGGATTAATTAAAAATTGAGAAAGAGATTTCACTGCATAGGTAATATCTGGTCTAGAAGCTGTGCTTAAAAAATTAAGAGCGCCCACTATTGTTCTAAAATTAATTATCAATTCCTTAAATTGTTCTATTTGTTGTTTGTTTGCTTTAATTAATTTTCCTTGAGGATTCAGAGGAGTTTTCTTGGGATATAAATCATTCAATTCAAAGGGCAATAACATATTTTCAATATAATGTTCTTGATTTATTAAAACTGAGTCTCTTTGTTGCCTAATTTTCATCCCAAGTAAGAAAGCTGCCTCCCCTAGATCTTTGATTTGAAATTTCTCTTTGACTTGATTTTTAAATTCATCAGGATTCTTTGAAAAAATAGCTATATCATCTACATGTAAATATAACAAAGTTCCTTTGTTCCAGAAAACACACGGCTCTGCTTCACATCTATGAAAGCCAGTGGAGAAAAGCCATTGAGACAAAGTTTTGTGCCAAGCTTGTGGCGCTTGTTTGAGACCATAAATTGCCTTCTTGAGTCTTAAAATTTGATTTTCTTTATCTATAACACCAGGATGAGCACGTAGAAAAATGTCTTCATCAGGTGGGGAATTCAGAAAAGCGCTCTTGATGTCAATTTGATGAAATTTTAAGTTGTTATCTAGCGCATAGGAAATCAAGATTCTGAGAGAAGTCAATTTACCAGTGGGAGCAAAAGTAGTGTAATAATCTTTTCCTTCAATCTGTCTAAAACCTTGGACACATAATCTAGCTTTATATTCAATTGATTCATTCTCAGAGTTTTTCTTAATGTTAAACACCCAAGTACAATTGATCAAGTTTTCATTGTTTTTGTTTTCCATTACCTCCCAAACATCGTGATCATTCATATTTTTGAGTTCTTTGTCTATTGCTTGTTGCCATTTTTCAGATTCATTAGAATTAATTGCTTGATAATAATATTTTGGTTCAGCAAATTCAGATTGAGCAAGATTAACATTAATTTGATTTCCTCTTCTGTCAATGTCAAGAATGTTACTAGTTTTTATTTTTGAGGAGATATCAGGTGAAGCTAGGACAAGTTCTTCTTGTTGATTAGTTTGAATAGTTTCAGGCTCAAAGTTTCTTTCAGAACTCAAATATGGAAGGAAGGGATCAAGATTGTGCTGAAGAATATTTTTTATTGATCCAGGAAAATAATCTTCTTTGAATTTAATTTCTCTGGTAGGGACAATTGTACCTTGCATATTTATTATTTTGTACGTTGAAAAGTCATTAACATACCCCAAGAAAATTCCTTTTTCTGCCGTGGAAGCCAGTTTGCTATGTCCAAATTCCTTTACTTTCAAATAATAAACAAGACAGCCAAAAGGTTTTAATTTCTGATCATCAAATTTTCTGTTGTACCACGTAATAAGAGTAAAACTTTAAGGATAAAATTTCAATCAGCAAAAATAAAAAAATAAAAAATAAAAAATAAAAAATAAAAAATAAAAAATAAAAAATAAAAAATAAAAAATAA